>MU666937.1:17930-64895 GCA_026770625.1 Nicotiana glauca
TAAACTGGGGCAGAAGTTATGTTTGTTGCAAGAAATATGATTCCGAAAGTTGTAGTTCTTTAACCCACATTGAATTATCTTGAGCCTCTATACCCTTCTTTCTAAACCCATCCAAAAGCCACATTACGGTCCAAAGAAAGACCTTCCGACCAGTCTTCGAGATATGTCAAGTCAAGCGAGCAAAGGTGAATCACATCAAGGGCAACACTCCAGTCCAAACAAAGGAAAATGAAGAATTAGAGAGTCATGATGATGAGAACCACCACGGGTAACCCAAGATGAGAGAAATCAAAATGAGAGAGTCTTATTGGTAAAAACATTCACGGGCACCGTAAGGCGACAGTGAGTTGAGAGAAAAATCAAAATGAGAGAGGCTTGATGGTGAAAACTCTATGGGCACCACAAGTCGACCAAGGATTGTGAACCAGATCGGGTAAATGGAGCATTGAAGACCAGTTTCACGGAAAAAATTGCAACAAGAGCTGAACATCAGATTTGCTAAAAAGAGTAGGCTGCAGGTGCATGTCAAGGTCGCTAGAGTCGGTATTTACATCTGATAGTGTTCTACTATGTAGGTTTCTTGTTAGGAATCGTCTCTTTCCATTCTCCTTCACTCTATTCTTCCCACCTTGTCTTTCCCTTTTCTTGAGTCTGTCTGGTCAAAACAAGTGAAAAATGACTTCAAAATCTGCCATCGAGCTTTCCAATTGCACAAAATGGGATCTGGCCAGCACATCAAATTGTCATAAGTCAGGAAATAACATCAAACATGATTGAGTCAGCAACAATTAACATGCTTTGGAAGTCCTTGTGAAATACAAAGACTTGGTATACATCAATCCATGAACAACACAACAGATGAAGAGTGAGGGTAAACAGATCAAAAGAATTTCCCGTGATAGGATTGACAAAGGATGATACACCAATGACAATCAAAATCTTCCAAAAAGAAATCAAAGTTATCATGGCTAGCGATTGGAACAATAGACCTCAAGGGCAAGGCCGGTGGTTTAAATCAGAAAAGAGTAACATATGTACTGAAGTTGGTAACAATTAAAATGCTTTGGGGTTCATGTAAGACACAAAGGTTGGTAAGTGTCAATTCAGGAGCAATAAAACAAATAGAAGTATGGGGTTCGAACGGAGAAGAGGTATATTCTGACAAAGGAAGTGGTCAGTCAAGGAACGATTAAGGTCTTCAAATGGAAATCAGTTATCATGACAAATGAAGGAGCAAAGCGGGGCCAGTGGTTAGATCAAGGAAAACAATATACATATTGAGTGGGGGGCAGTCAACATGCTTTGGGGATTCGTGTGAAATACAAGGGTTTGGTACGTATCAACTCAGGAACAGTGCAACACATGAAGGTTAAGGGTGAATGAATCAAAAGAATTCATATGATAGGATGGACAAAGGGTGGCAAACCAGTAATGAGCAAGACTTTCCAAGAAAAATCAAAGTTAACACGGCAAATAAGGGGGCTGTAGACCTCAAGGACCGGACCATGGGTTAATACAAGAAGGAATAACATACATCTTTGAGTGGGGAAGCACCGATTCATGCAATGCAGAAAATGGAGGATGTTGGGCCACTTTCAAAGTTCAAGGCCACAAACCAACCACTACATTCTAAACTAACAAGATTTTCTTTGATTGAAACAGGGGCAGAAGCTTCGGAGAAACCCTCCGTAAGGAAATGCAGGACCCAAAAACAGGTATGACTGGAAATTCTCAGGACCTTCCTGGAAAATAGGACTTAATTTAAATTTCAAAACAATCATGAGAAGCATAACTTAGCATAAATGTACCCCAAAAGAAATATAAGTTTGTATGTTTAAGATAGGTTTCAATGAAGAGTTTTCAGGACCCTCCTGGATAATGGGACGTAGTTTTAAGGTCAGTATAGATAACAAGATATAGTGGAAGTCGTACCTTTAATAAATATAGCTTAGATTAAAATTGTCTTTTAACTAGAAGTTGTCAGGACCCTCCTGGATAATGGGGAGTAGTTAAGACCTCTTTGATAACAATGTAGTGGAAGTAATACCTTTGGAAGATATAACTTAGGTTCGAAGTTGTCAGGACCTCCCTGGATAATTAGACTTAGCTTTCAGATTCTTATAATAGTTGGTAAAATAGTTCAGTTTCAAATTCTTATAATAGTTGGTAAAATAATTCAGTTTAACACTCACCCATGTGCCCAGCCATCAAACTGAGGCAGAAATTTTTCTTTGTTTATTTATTTTGTTGCAGTCAGGAGCCCACCTGGAGAACAAGGGAATACTTTTCAAGTTCAACAATCAGGAGCCCACCTGGAGAACAAGGGAATACTTTTCAAGTTCAACAATCAGGAGCCCACCTGGAGAATGAGGGAATACTTTTCAAGCTTTAGCAATCAGACACCCACTTGGAAAACAAGGGAAGTATAATTCAAATTTTAGCTTTCAATTTATAATATGTGATAACATGTTGTTCCCAGCCACCAAACTGGGGCAGAAAATTTTTCTTTGTTTGCCTGCTTTGTTGCAAGCAGGAGCCCACCTGGAGAACAAGGGAATACTTTTCAAATTCAGCAAGGAGGAGCCCACCTGAAGAACAAGAGAATACTTTTCAAGCAACGCAAGCAGGAGCCCACCTGGAGAACAAGGGAATACTTTTCAAGCATCGCGAGCAGGAGCCCACCTGAAAAAATGGACACATATTTCAAATTGCAGCAGTCAAGCATTACTCGGAGAAAGGGCAAAAACATCTCAGATCATAATTCAAGTCAGCAACAAAGAAGGCTCGCGGAAAGAATACGAGTCAACAGTCCGAGACGACCAACGAAAATTGGTCACAATCCAAATAATAAAAGAACAGGAGAAACAAAAAGAAGGCAAAAGCGAATCCAAATGCAGAAGTAGAGAAAAATGTGAATTACTCAAGACATGGCTGAGGTCACAAGCACTGCATACCTGGTTTTGGTCCGAAAATCTAAAGAAGAACGAGCTAGCACCTGCAGTTAACAAGCGCCAAGGTTCAAATCTAAAGTCTGTATGAAGAACCATTCAAGACTCAAGATCAAGCTTCAGGAGACTTATAGATAGGAATCTTGTAACTCGTAGTTGACAGGCTTAGATAGTCTTTTTCATCTTTTGATTTTGATGTAATAACAGGAACGTGGACCGGAACCTCGACAGAACGGCACCTCAATCGGCTCTTCACCTCGGCATACTCTACCATCTCACTCACTTTTGAACTACACTGACCTGATTCCTTTATAGCCATGGATATGTAGGCAACCTCTGAAGCAAGGTTCGGTCAAATCTTTCAAAAATGCTTCCCACGGAGTATTCAAACGGGAAAAAATCGCTCGTATCCGCTCACTTATCTTTGCACGAAAATCCTTCGGGTTTCCGAGCAAAGAGGGGCAGCTGTGAGCACGTGATTTTTGCCCTATATCAAAATAACTCCTAAAAATAGACCAAAATAATTTTAATTAATTTTAGGTGTTTTTATTTTTTTAGTTGCATTTCATGCGTTTTTAATATTTTTAAAATCATAGAAAAATCATTAAAAAAAAGTGTCACATTTTAATTTCATGCCACCTTAGGTTTAATTTGCATTTAGGAATTAATTACATTGAGTTAATTGTGCTATTAATGAAAAAACCACAAAAATTGATCATTTTTACATAGTTAGATAATTAGCTTAATTTTACAATTTGAATTAATTTAGGAATTTAGTTTAGATTTTTAATTAATTAAAGAAAGAAAAGAACAACAACAAGAAGAGGGAAGTGAAAAGGCTTGGTCTTAAATTCAAATTGGCCAAACATTTGAAAAGCCCAAAATATTCCCAAAATATTTTCCTCCCAAAACCTTCCCCAAAATATTTTTCCCCCAAAACTACCCCTACACACAAAACCCATCGCATTAAATACACACAAAAAATACAAAAAAGGGGGAGAGAACGTCTGAAAATCAGTAGAGAGATCCACAACTTCTCCAAAAGAAAAAGCATAAGCTTCTTCTTCATTTTAAAAGGAGAAATGGGACTATCAGCAAAAGAAATGAGGCTTATACAAAGGAGACCTACACCTAAAAATCTAGGCTAGAAACAAAAGAGCAAAAGCTGAAGAGAATTCGGTCCAAAAAAAAAAAGCTGAAGTTTCGTTTCAAAACATGGAGTTAGGTTGAGTTCGAGGTGTTGTTCACAGTGCGGTTCTCGATCCCGTTTGAGTTTGATTGTTGTCTCGAGTTTTAGTTGTGACATTCGCTCGATTTCCGTCCTTGTATCACTGAAAATTTCATCAATTAAAAGTTTGATTTTTAGTTTCTATAGTTGTTGAAGTTCTATTAATTGGAAAATAATTTCAATTCTTAAGCCTCATTTTGCTGCTGGAGTTTCATTAATTTGAGTCCATTTCGGAGCTCGCGTGCGAGATTTGCTTGGAGCTGAAGAGCGCTAGATGTTGGTCGAGGTTTTAAGTTCATGATTCCAGTCTAGATTTGCTGTTGTTTCTCGGACAAATTTCGTGGATTAGAAACTTTGCAGTCGAACATCATTCCACTGATTGTGAAGAAGTTGACGAGCTAATGTTGCTTACGTTGGAACCAATAGGGAATATTTGAAGGAATCATCTTTCAATCTTTCCAGTAAGGTATTTGACCACATATAGTGTTTATAAATTCTTGGTTTGGGATTTCATGTTTAATCGAGTTTTTTTTTTAAAATTGTTTTTGCCTAGTTTGAGGTCCAAAGGTCCAATTCATGTCCTATATCACTTATCTCTTCCCATCTCATGCTTGATTTTTAGATATTATGAATTGGTGACTATGTTCCGGTACATTGCTCGATTATTAATGTTTAAATTATAGGATCAGAAACAAGAAGTGAGGTTTGTATTTTAGGTTAGATTACCAACGTAATTGGGCTATGAGATTTGATAGATGAAATTTGTATTTAATTTTTGCAGCATTTGGGTTACTGTGGTAGTCATTTAAGATTGGATTTTGGATTAAATGTTGTGCCACTGGGATAAGCTTCACATTTTTTAATGGTGCCAATAACCATATTTGAGACTGAGTTGCATGTGAAACGATTTTTGAACACCCGTTGTTTGTTTTGGTTGAGCAAAACCCTTTTAAAATTATATTCGGAATATGGGAGTTAATTTGCAATATGAATTTAGGCTTTCGAGTTAGGTAGCGGGTTCAAATTAAGAGGGTCCTCCCTTTTGTTTGAATTCGGACTTGAACTCGAGGACCGAATTTATAAATATAAATTAATTAGGTCCTTTTAGAGACAAACAAAAAAATCTTAGATTGCGTTAGGTTGGCCTTTAAACAATAAAAATGAGATGAACCTCGCCGAACAAAATGCATGAATTGCGGGCCCCTCATTAATTACTTAATGAAAATACTTAGAGATTCGAGACGGGCTGTTTAGCGAATTTCACGGCCTTCACAAAATATAACAACACCGTAGTCGCTTTAGGCGCGCTTTTAATAATCTTACCTTCCTAATACGGGTGTGCATTTCATGCGACCCAAATCCAAATCCGAAAACGTTGAATAAGAATGTATCGAGGATCCAGGTGCATTTCATGTGACGTGATCCGAAAATACGTTCTTAAATGACGTTCACTTTCTTAATAATTGACTAAAAGCGGTGAATAATTCTAAAATGGAGCTATAGGTTAAACATGTAGTAAAATCAAAATTTAGCCAAATATAACAGTTGAGCGACCGTGCTAGAACCACAGAACTCGGGAGTGCCTAACCCCTTCTCCCGGATTAACAGAATTCCTTACCCGGATTTCTGGTTCGCGACTGTAATACATAGTCAAACCCTTTCCTCGATTCGGGATTCAAACCGGTGACTTGGGACACCATAAAGCTCCCAAGTGGCGACTCTGAATCTCTTAATAAACGAATCCCGTTTCGATTGTCCTTTAATTGGAAAAAATCCTTTTATTATACCCTCACGGGGTGTAAAGCCGGAAAAAGGAGGTGTGACAACTCATATACAGAGCAAGCAACAACTGTTCGCCTACTTTCAAGGCCAGTTTATTCCAATAAGGCCATTTGCTTTCGGGAAGGTGTACTGGTGGGATCATCTCAGTCATTTCACGACCACGCCATATGAATAACGTTGTCATACAATGCTCGAGGGGTAAAGGATTCCCATGTCAATCTAGCCTCAAGATGGTGCCTGATCATAAGGATCCCCAACACCATCACGATGAGCTCTATAGAGTCATCAACGTCGATCCAGCCTCGAGATGGTGCCCGATCTAGAGGATCTCCATCAAAATAAAATTGGACTCTAAGGAGCTATCAGCATCAATTTAGCCTCGAGGTAGCGCCCAATCTCAAGAATCCCTATTACTATAACTATGAGCTCTAAAGAACTATCCATATAAACCTAGCCTCAAGATATCACCCAATCTCGAAGATCTCTACTATTGCAAGTGCGGGCCATTCACCCGATTCTTTGGCCCCCGTGCTATTTGGGCCCGAATTAGTTCTCACTCTAGGGTTATTGATAAAGCCTCAGGGCTATCTTCACATTCAGATCAATGTAAATGACCTCTCGATTACTTTAGCCTAGGGACCCTCCGAGTTCGAGCATATCCTTGCGCAGGGGCCATCTATAATGCCTTAAGTCTATCTTCATTTAAGTCCAAGACTAATTTTTAAGTCCAAGACCAATTTTTGCTCAGTTAGAGGCTACCGAGTTCAAGAAAACTATCACTCACAGACTAGGTGCAAGGCCTAAAAGCTATCTTAAAAATTTAGATGATCGAGCAAACCCATCCCTCGAGGACTATCAACGGAGCTTAAAAGGAATAAGTTTCATTTCGAGGAAATTCAAGGCCCTGCTCTCATTCAATTCGAGCTCGGAAGTCGCGACAACCTAAGTTTGTATCGGAATCAATCCAGGCTTAGTCCGAGGGATGACAAAAGGTTTTTAGGGAATATCGTGTTAACCATTCAAGAACCAAGGGATACCCACATCCCGGTCCAATATTCAGACTTATCAATAAAGTCACATGCTCGGATTTCTTACAAACACAGGTAGAAGGAAATCTAACGCAAAGGAAAATTGAAGAAGCATTTTTTGTATTAATAAATGATGATTACAAAAGCCCACGAGGAGTCCTTACACAGAAACAGAAAAGCAAAAAATAATAGCAGCTAGAAGTCTAAATCTACTCTCGGAGGTACATCATCGGGAACGGTATCTGCGAGAAACATTTCTTCGGGGATACCATTTTGATCTTCCAAATGGCATCTTCAAGAATCTAGAAGAAGTAGAAAAAGATAGGAAGAGGTTGTAGCCTATCAATGAGCAAAAGCTTTCAACAAGCGGGAAAAGTTGTGGCTTAGTGAAAAATTTGGCAAGTATAGGTCTTGCCAGCACTACTATTGGGGAGCCACTTCTTGAAACATTGCACCTGTGTGGAATGAAAAAGTTAGTAGATGGCACCATCTCACTCCATGGAAAGAAAAAGGAGTAAAGTGCCACACCAGGTTAAAGTCAAGGGAGATGAGCAGCGATTCATGGTCCACATATCCTCCAATACAGGGATAATTCGAAGCCCCTATCTCATTATTTCGGGACAACAACAATAAATCAGTATGATCCCATTCAGTGGGGAAAGGCTCTGAAAAGGAGCCATGACATAACTGGCAAAACCTCTACGGTATGACCCTATGGTCACGAGCTTGATCCATTGAGGTTAGAGTTTGGATGAGGATGAAGAGAAGAAAAGGTTAAAGGCTAATTGAAGAATGGCAGGATGGATTTTTGGTTCAAGGAAACTCCCATTTATAGAAAGGGAGTAGCGTAACCGATGACGCAATCAATACCTTTGGGAAACATATCGACATGCGCAATCAATGCTTTTGGGAAATGGATCGGTGGCGATATCATCGCTTTTTGGGAAACTAAACTTGTGATACATTGAATGCTTCTGGAAAGATGAAACGATGGGACATTTCAGTTATCACAAAAATCTAACATCATAAGCATGATGTCATCATGAGAGGTTCGAGGAGATCGATGTCAAAATCGTTTCTTTTCATTTTACTCTAAGAAATGCGGGCACTGTCTGTATACGGTAAAAATTAGAGGGTCCGATTTTATGATCATTATGAGGCTTCTTGGGCACATCTCCAAAGGCTCGAGACAATGGTCGAGTTTCAACCTCGAGAGGTTATCAACATTTGATCTCGGGGCAGTGTATATCGGTAGTTATGATGGAAAAATGGGAAGTTCCCAAGGCACGTGATTTAAGTTGACCAAGTCTACTGGGCTAATATGACCCCATACTGTGGTATTAAATGGTTGTACCAGCCATATATCTTTATAATAATTACATTTGTACTATGTTGGAATTTTTCCTCATATATAAAGGGGACCCTTGTAATTTTGTTAAAGGATACAACATTCAATACAAGCACAAGAACATTCTCTGCTCTCCAACTTAAACACATTCTCCTTGATTCTATTGCTTATATTTATCACATTACTTGCATTTATTGTGTTTCATTAATTGTTCTTCATTTATTGCTCATTATTGATCACAAAGAGCTCTTATCAAAGCTCTTAAGATTGTCCGTCCTTCGTCGGCTATCCATAACTTAATACCTAGCTCGACCTCGAGGCCCTGAATAACCCGGCTCGAGGCCTCGATTCTCAATCACTTGGTTTGCTTAAACATAATGCCTTCAAGTTATTATCTTATTTTCTAGTCTCACACTTAGCATATACTGCCTAACAACTAGCATAAGAATAAATTACGTATTTTTAGAACCGCAAAATCAAATTTAAATGTAATTACCATTTTCAAGATAAACAACATGTTATCCTTGACATGAATCATGTTAATATTTTTTATATCGTTCCAATTTTATCGAATATCTTGAAGGGACAACTAAAAATATAATCCTGAATAATATAGTAGTTGAATTTTATGGACCGACACCTGATTGAAAGCATCTTTCTTTTAGGCAACTAAATTGAAAGTAGAGGTGTTCATGGTTCGGTTTAGGTCGGGGTTTCCCTAAATAGAAGTCAAATCAAGTAAATCAATTTTTCAAATGTTTGAACAAAACCAAACCAATCAAGTCGATTTTTTATCGATTCTGTTTTTGTCGGTTTTTCGGTTTTTTCGGTTATTTTTTATTTTTTTCTAAAATATAAGATATGCACAACCAAACGCATATTCCGACGACTACATTTTAAATATAGCACTATTAAATCAATTGTTCTTTGAGAAATCTATCATTTACTAAGATATATTAATGATAATTAAATCAAATAGTGATGAATAATTTAAGTACTCAATTAAAAATCGATCATTTTTAATATAAATTAAATTCTTTGTACTTAGCAAAAGAAAACTACCGATCAAACTTGAATGTAAAGGCAAAGAATTAGATTATTATAATAGCAAAAAACTAGACTAGAAATAAAAATGACTAATATGTACCACAAAATTTTAGAAATATTATATAAAATATATATATATGTGTGTGTGTGTGTGTAATAATAAATTTAAATAGCTACTTTTATAGTCGGTTTTGGTTCGATTTTTTTCGGTTATTTTTTGATTAAAACCAAAACCAAACTAAATTTGATCAGTTTTTCATATTCAAAACCAAAACCAAACCAAACCTCAAAAATATCGATTTTTTTTGTGGTTTGGTTCAGTTTTCGATTTGGTTCAATTTTGGAATTTTTATAAACACACTAAAAACACACCTAATTGAAAATATCAACGCCAAAGGAATGCCAAAAAAGGGGTGAAACATGATTATAAAAAGGTGAAAGTTTGATAGGTACGAAGAGGTTTAGTAAGTGGAGGTGAGAACAACAATCTTGAAAACATGGAGAGAATGGTGTGGATATTCGAGGTGTTGGTTTTAACAACTAGGATTACCACCAAATAAATGGCACAAGCAACTAATCTCAATTTAGCTGTGAAATCCTCATTGTATATACGTAACTTAATTCTCTCAAGGAGAAATGAAGCTTAAGGGTAAATTATTAACATCCAGAATTGTTTGGTTTGTGATATAAGATGAAATAATTTTGGTATAAAATTTGTTATTGCTTTATTCAGTACTTAGTTTATATATAAAATTTAAAATTATTAATTAAAGAATAATCTATATCTATCTATCTATCTATCTATATTATATTAAAAGCACGAAGGCCCTTAGCGAAAATATCGTTTGTCTTTTTTACCCTTTAAAAAATTAATTTCACACTAGACAAAATAGTCATTTAACTATTTTTCTAAATTTTTTGACTTCGAAATCAACTAAAACTTGATTATTAAAATCTTTTATTATTAGAATAATGTTATTTTTCTAAATTTTTGGACTTCAAAATCAATTAAAATTTGATTATTAAAACCTTTCCTTATTAGAATAATGTAGGAATTCCTAAACATTTAGACTTTAAAATCAATTAAGATTTACAAAAATCCTTTCCAACTATGTAACAGTAACTATACTAGAAGTAAGGAAAAACGAAAAAAATATCAAAAATAGAAGATCGAAATAATAGGGAATATAGAAATTTTTAACCATTCTAATCAGAAAAATAAATTAAAAATTATAAAGCACGCACTTAGTACATGTTCTACAATATCACTCCGATAACTTTATATTTTTAACTAAAGTATTCCTCATCATATCCAATTAGAATTTTTTTTTGCCGAAGATCCCTCAAAATGTATATAGGATTTTCACACGAAAAGTGCAACATTATTATGTAGTTTAAACAGACTATATTGATTATTAATTTATTTTTGGTTATAAGAATTTATTATGGTATTGCATATCTTCACAAGAGTTATGAACAAAATAACATAATTACAGTTCTCTCCATGTTATTTTAAAACTATACAATATGAACTATACATAATACATTTCTATATTAAGTGATCCACAGTATTCAAATTGTTAAGTTATTTATTGTAGAATACTCAATCAATTTATTATTTTTAGCATTATATTATTATTTATTCATTTTTTCTCCGGGAGCTATCGAACCAAACCCTTTAATTCCCAAAATTTTAGACTACCAAAAGATTCAATCTTTTAAATTTGTGATATTTGACTAATATTTAAAGAATCATGACAAAAAGTGTATATATATATATATATATATATATATATATATATATATATATATATATATATATATATATATATATATATATATCATTTCAATTTTAGTATTAAGTCATATAAATTAAATAATAGTAGTTTTATAAAATATTTACGAGAAATTAGTATTACTTCATCCTGATCTTATTTCCTGCATATTTTTTGTATGATGGTTTATATAGGGCGTTAAAATTATCCTTACTGATATGAGGTACACACCCACTATGTGTCTTAAATTTCTCTATATTTGAACTGTGCAAAAATTCTTTATATTTTAAAATTTTAATTTTGAGTAAAATTTTACTTTTATAAAATATTTTTCTTATTCGTCGTAATTTAAAAATTACGTATATAGGATCAGCAATCATCTTCAAGAATTTATACTTTTTTTTACAACTTAAACATAACTTTTAATATAATATTTTATTCAATTTTTAAAAAGTTTAAACTCATTAAAAACAATACACGCGCAACGCGCATATACTGAAACTAGTTTAGTACAACAATATAACATGGAATAACAATACATGGATAAAGTAATATATACATTAAACATAAATGATCAAATTACCTTTTGTTTGTTCCTGCAACCCATCATCAACATTCTATACATCCCATATTTAGTGTTAAAGTTAAACGCCTGAATGTGATGACCACCTATTTTATTTGAATTATGTGTCTTCGAGGGAAAATCACATTTAGGGTCACTTCGATTTGCGTGTGCAGTTCGAGTGCGTAACCGAAAAGCTTAGATGTGAAATTCTGTGAAAAATGCTAAATTTTGGTGTTAAAATGAATAAATTTGACTTTGGTCAATATTTTGTGTAAACGGACCCGGACCCGTTATTTGATGGTCCCGGAGGGTCCGTAGGAAAATATGAGACTCGGGCGTATGCCCGAAATTGAATTCCGAGGTCCCGAGCCTGAGAAATAAATTTTTAAAAGAAATTATTTTTCTAAAATTATTAAGGAAAATTAAAATAATATTTGATTAGAACGTGTTGGTATCGGGTCCGTATTTTGGTTCCGGCGTCCGGTACAGGTCTTATATATGCTTTAAGTCATTTATGTGAAATTTGGTTGGAAACGAACGTCGTTTGACGTGCTACAGACCTAAACTAGAAAATTTGATGTTTTATGAAGTTTGAAAGAATTCTTAGATTTTGAGGTTTAATTCGATGTTTATGATGTTATTTTGGCGATTTGATCGCACGAGTAAGTCCGTAGGATATTTTTGAGGTTGTGTGTATATTTGATTTGGAGCCCCGAGGGCTCGGGTGAGTTTTGGATAGGTCACGGGTGCATTTTTTAACTTTGAAAATAATCTGGTATGCATGTTCTGCAGTCTTCGCATTTGCGAAGCAGGTCTCGCAAATGCGAGAAGGGAAATCTTTGCAGCTTGATCACAAATGCAACCAATTGGTCCGCAAATGCGAAGCAGGGCCTGTTGCAAATGCGACGTCTGGGATCGCACATTCGAGGGTCCTTTTTTTCTCCTGAGGTGGCAAATGTGATAAAGCCATCGCAAATGCGATGTCGCAAATGCGATGTCGCAAATGCGACAACTCTTTCACAAATGCGAAAGCTGAAAATTTCTGAAGGGTTCGAAAATGCGAACCCTGTTTCGCAATTCCCACATCTGAGAGGTGGGGGTTCGCAATTGCGAACCCCTGTTCGCATTTCCCATATCAAAGACCTGCAATTTTCTATACTTAACCGATTTTAAGTCATTTTTCATATCTTTTTCAAAACACATCTCTTTTGGGCGATTTTTCAAAAACAAATCTTCTTTCAAATCAATTATAAGTTAGTTTTTACTCATTTCTTTCAATCATTAACATCTTTTAACATGATTTCAACCTAAAATCAATGAGTTTCATGGGAAAAATTGGGGGGTTTTGGGTAGAACCTAAGTTTTTTAAAAATTGGGGATTTGGACCTGAATATGAGGTCCAATTTCAAAATAAATTATATATTTAAACTCGTGGAGAAATGGGTAATCGGGTTTTGGTTTGAACCTCGGGTTTTGACCACGTGGGCCCGGGGGCAATTTTTGACTTTTTGGGTAAAACTTTGGAAAACTCATTTTCATGTATTGGGGTTGATTCATTTAGTGTTTATTAATGTAATTAAGTAATTTGTGATTAGATACGAGCGAATTGGCGGTGGAATCATGGGGTAAAGCTATAATTGAGGTTTGAGTTGTGTTCAAGACATCGAGGTAAGTGTTTGGTGTAACCTTAGCTTGAGGGGTTAGGAGTTGTGTTCTATTTGCTATGTGGTAATTGTTGAGTACGACGTATAGGCATGGTGACGAGTATATATACGTTGGTGTCTAGCATGACCGTGAGTCCTTAAATTATAAATATTTTAATTTCGTTGTATCTTTCATGACTTGGTAATGATTTCTATTGGTTGTGAAAGACTTGTGGAAGGAAATTGTGTCCTTTGAACAACGAGGAGCATTGTCTCAAGTTATATTACAATTGTGAAAGCGTATGAGATGATTGAACCCTTTGGAGCATTGGCTCAAGTGGTAAAGTGAGTTATGAAACAAAAGTGAAAGAAAGAGAAAGAATAATTAAATTGTTCCCTTGCCGGGATATTGACACTTGTTGATTATTTTTCCTTGCTGGGATGTTGAGATTATTGATGTTGTACCTTTGCCCGGGATTTAATTGTTTAATTGTGTTCCCTTGCCGGAATTTCTATTATTATTTTGTTATTCCCTTGCCCCTTGTTTGTGATTGTTGTTTGGGTGAGGAAGAGTGTTAAAGTACGAAGGGTGATGCCATGCATTGTTTGTTTAATGTGAGGAAAGAGTGTAAAGCACGAAGGGTGATGTCGTGCATTGCTTGTTTATTGTGAGAAAAGAGTGTAAATCATGAAGGGTGATGCCGTGCCGCACGATGTACCATTCCGTGCCGATTCTATTGATTATATGTGAGGAAAGAGAGTAAAAGTACAAAAGGTGATGCCGTATACATTTTATTATATTATTGCTTGGTGAGGACGAGAGTAAAAGCACGAAGGGTGATGCCGTGGACTTATTGATTTCTGATTCTTTATTGCTGTCTGAGTTATATTGCTCCTTTCGTTACTTGATGACTTTTAATCATAGTTACTATCTTCCCCACAGCATGCTCCCCCTCCCATATTGATTGGTTATCTCTGTATCTCTGTTCCGCCGTATCTATATATATAAATGCACAGGTTTATGTGGTAGTCTGGTCTAGCCTCGTCACTACTTCGCCGATGTTAGGCTAGGCATTTACCAGCACATGGGGTCGGTTGTGATGATACTACACTCTGTGATCTTTTGCACAGATTCAGATACCGGACAACATCAGTAGTTCGGGAGTCTTCCTTCAGTCCACCGAGACACCGAGGTAGCCTTGCAGACGTCCGCAGGCCGACGTCTCCTCTATCTTACATTTCATTCTGTTATCTCATGTTTTGAGACAAACAATGTTATTTTTAGTACTCTTAGTAGTCCGTGGATGTTGTGACACCAGTTCTTGGGTAGAGGCATATGATGATTTCCGCATTATTGTTTAGTTTATTTAATTTAAGTCTTCCGCTTTAATTTCATATTTCCGTTATTATTCTAATATTTAATGCTTGTTGTTAAGATTGGTAAAAAGAATTTAAAATGAAAGAGTTAGGAGTTTATGATTTGTGGCTTGCCTAGCTTCTACGAGTAGGCGCCATCACGACTCCCGAGGGTGGGAAATCCGGATCGTGACACTGGAAAAAAAAACTTTACAACACTAATTTGCACTATTAATATTTCTGTATAAAAATTCTTTCATAACTTGTTTTAAACCAAACAACCCCTTCGTATTCGAATCAGACTGACAAATACAATGTCTACTTTAACTTAACGTGTGATTCTTGAATGAAATTGTTTATTTTGGTGCAAACATACGGGGACATATCTACCATGTATCATACTGGTTGTAATTTTTGTTCAAATCTATATACTATAGGTTTAAGAAGTTTTATTTATAAATATTTTATAGTATATATTAACTTGAGGTGATTATAGTAAATGAGAAATTTCAACTTATGAATTTAGATAAAATGTGCACCTAAATAGATAGGAGTAGTATTTGAAAAGAGAAGCGTCGAAGGAAAAGGAGATTGAGTGTAATTTACGCAAAATGGGTCGTCCATATTCTATTCCCTTATCTTTCTAAATTCTAAAATCTCCTCTCCTTTCTTCAATTACTACTATAAAGAAACCACACTTTCCCCCTTAACATACCACCTACTTCTCCTCTTCTCTCTCTCTTCTTTCTTTTGTCTATTAACTCATTTCACAACTTGCAAATGACAGACTTTGAATAATACTATTCAGTACTTGTTTTCAACAATTTCTTCTTCTTTTTTTGTGGATGGAGAAGCTTAGTTTTGTGAAGAATGGTGTACTGAGATTGCCACCTGGATTTAGGTTTCGTCCAACTGATGAAGAGCTTGTAGTTCAGTATTTAAAGCGTAAGGTTTTATCTTTCCCCTTGCCAGCCTCTATCATCCCTGAGCTGGAAATTCACAAATCTGATCCTTGGGATTTGCCAGGTCAGTTCACACCCAAAAGCATTTGAGTTTTTTTCAAATTAATCATATGGTGTTCAAAATTAATGGCATAATTAATACCGGCTTAAGGAGTAAAATGTTCCCGAAACTGTTTTTTCAAAAAGTAAAATTATTGTAGTTTGATTTTGAGCAGAGGTGGATAATTGGCAGGTTATCTCAAGTTTGGACAAGTCAAAAAATAAAATAAATTATCATGACCCAACTTGTCCAAAGTATATTTGAATGAAAAAATGATTAATGAATCATTAATGATTTCAGGTGATTCAGAGGAAGAAAGGTACTTTTTTAGCACAAGGGAGGTGAAGTATCCAAATGGAAAGAGGTCAAATAGAGCAACAAACTCAGGTTATTGGAAGGCAACTGGAATTGACAAGCAAATAATGAGTTGTAAGGGCCAACAATTGGTTGGATTGAAGAAAACTCTCGTCTTCTATACAGGAAAATCTCCACATGGTTGCAGAACCAATTGGATTATGCACGAGTATCGTCTTCCTAATCTCCAAACTAGTTCAATCCAACCCAACAACAACCTTGCGCAGGTGAATTTTTCCTTATTTTAGTTTTCCTCTCCGAATCTTCAAAACAGTTTTTTTTTTCTGCTTAAATGTTTGCTTCAAATCAAACACCTCTATATTAACTTGGTGAATTAATCTGGTGCAGGAAAACTGGGTTCTCTGCCGCATATTTTTAAAGAAAAGAGATGGTAAAAATGAGGACGAGAACATCACACATCAGGTGTTTAATAGCAGAAACGAAACTGCAAATTCAGGGAATAAAAAGAAAAAGGCAGTCTTTTACGATTTTATGGCCAGAGAGAGGGATGATTTGAATGAATCGGTTCCAGCTTCAACATCATTTTCTGGTTCCAGTGGGATCACTGAGCTGACTGCTAATGAATCTGATGATCACGAAGAAAGTAGCAGCAGCTTCAATAGTTTTACTACTTTTAGAAGAAAACAATAGATGGCCTTTCCTTTTCTTATTTTTACCTTAATTTCAAGTGCTAAAATTCGATTTTCCCGTGGCATTCCATTGGAATAAGCATCTAGATTTCGACTTTCTTCGTCTCGTCACTATATCGGAGCAAACGAGACCCGATAAAAGTTAAATTAATATAAATATACAACACACATGCCGATTCAAAACTTTTAGCCATTAGATGCGCCCACTTCTGTACTAGTATTGGAACTTAATATAAATGCGTATTTTCAGAAAACATTTTAACTATATAAGGCAAGCGAATAATGGTTCTGCGAGAAACAAAAGTGGGCTTTTGGCATTGGATATGATTTCCTCCATTATTCGTACTATACTTTCACAATTGCTTTCTTTGTAACAGATATTTAGATACAAAATCGGGTTTATTATTTCGTGATTAAATTTTGACCTTAACTTAAAATCTCGAAGGAACTTGGAACGTATCTTGTATCCTTCTTGCGAGTTCACACCTTCTCAAGGTTGCTTCAAGATTTTTGATTAAAAGGTAACCCCCTCCCCCTCCCCAGAGTGTTAGAGTTTTGAAGTATGAAATCTTGAACACTAGATTGCTCCTTCTTTTTGGTCGATTCCCTGAAAAGGAACATGTAGATTTAGATGATCGGTGCTTAACCCTTTTTTTCCATCAGAAAGGTTGTAAAGTAGACCGAGAATAATTTAGTATTTCGCGTGTCCTTTGGGTCTAATATCATCATTTGGTACGGCTAACTTTTTGCCTATCATCTAAAATTATTAGTAAAATTTAAAAGAACAAAATAAAATTATATCTGAGTGATACCTGACCATGGGTACTTCCTTTGTCTAGAAGTAATAGTTCTTCAAATGAACATCGTTCTAATTTGATGGTAGTATGCTGCCATTCATGGTCTTCAACTCATATGCTCCATTTCCAGCGACGCCTCGAACCTTATAAGGGTCTTCCCAATTTGGGCTTAACTTTCCCGCATTAGCCGTTTTTGTTGATCGAAACACCTTTTTGTTGACGAAGTCCCCAATCTTGAAGTATCTCATATTTGTTTTCCTGTTGTAATATCGCTCAATCATATGTTTTTGTGACGTCATCCTTATTAGTGCTGCTTCTCTCATTTCCTCTAATAAATTCAGATTCGTTTGCATTACTTATTCATTTGATTCCTCAGTAGCATGTGTGTATCTCGTACTTGGTCCACCTATTTCTACTGGAATTAGGGCTTCGGTGCCATAGACGAGTGAAAATGAAGTCTCGTTCGCACTTGTTTTTGTTGTTGTTCGATAAGTCCATAGTACTCCTGGTAACACTTATGGCCACTTGCCTTTTTGATTCTTATAATCTTTTCTTTAAATTATTAATAATAACGTTGTTTGTTGACTCAGCTTTCCCATTGGCTACATGATGGTAAGGCGCAGATGTAATCCGTTTAATCTGCTAACTTTGAAAGAACTCTGTGATTTTCGTGCCAATGAATTGTGAGCCATTGTCACACATCCAAAACGACAAATAATGTTTTGTCAAATAAAGTCCCTGGCTTCTTTTTCTCGCACCTGTTTGAAACCTTCTGCTTCTATCCATTTTGAAAAATAATCAGTTAAAACTAATAGAAACAGTACCTTTCTTTTAGCTTGAGGTAACGGACCTACGATATCCATGCCCCACTTCATGAAAGGCCATGGCGAGATAACTGAATGTAACAATTCTGTTAGGCGATGCATGTCATTGGCATATCGTTGACATTTATTGCACTTGGCTAAAAAGTTTTCTGCTTCCTCCTCCATTTTTGGCCAATAATATCCCGGTTTTATTAAAGTCTTCACCAATGATCTTCCCCAGTATGATTACCGCAGTGCCCCTCATGTATTTCCTTCATCACATATTCTGTTTGTGAGGGACCAAGGCACCGTGCTAAAGGTCTACCGAACATCTTTCGGTATAATTTTGCGCGAATTAAACAATACCATGCGACTTTTTGGCGAAGTGTCTATGACTTCTTCTTGTCTTTGGGTAAGATTCCGTACTGCAAAAAGTTGACAAGCTCGTTCCTCCAATCCCAAGTTAAATTATTAAAATTGTCCTCGTTCTTGTCTTGGTCGAGTGCCGAATGAAATAAATGTATTGCAATAGTGTTTTCTGCATTTGTTATTTCCGTAACAGACGCGAGATTGGCCAACACATCTGCATTCTCCTCCTTGGGTATTTGGACGACCTTCCATGATTGAAATTGTCTAACTAATTCCCGTACCTTTTCCAGGTAGTGTTTCATTTGTGCCTCTCTTTCTATGTAAGTCCCCTACATTTAGTTAACTACTAGTTGCAAGTCACTTTTGATTACAATATATTCTATGCTAAGTTCTCGTGCTAATTCCAGACCTGCAATCACAACTTCATACTCTACTTCATTGTTAGTGTGTGATAACATTTTATTTGTTGTATGGTGAAATTAAAATAATACTTAGTCCGCTCCTTTAACACTCGAGAACCGTCAGTAAATAAAATCCAAGTCCTTGGATTAGATCCGGTAAATACCTGTATCTCCTTTTTTGCTTCAAGAATTAAAATCGTGCTTATATATGATATCATATTCACTGAGTTCTATTGCCCACTTAGCTAACCTACCGGATAGTTCTTGTATATGCAATATAATCCTCAGGGGGAAAGCAGTTATTATAGAGATAGGATGACATTGAAAATAAAGTGTCAACTTTGTAGATGCCATAATTAATGCTAAAGCAAGCTTTTCTAGATGAGGGTTTCGTGTCTCAACATCTAAGAAATATTTACTAACATAATATATTGGAGATTTTTTTACCTTTATCCTCTCGTACGAGCACCACACTTACCGCCACCTCCGATACAACAGGGTAGATAAGCAACCTTATTCGTCTTTTGGTTTGGCTAGCAAAGGCGGATTTGACAGATACGATTTTAGGTCCATGGGTGCTTGTTGTCATTCATAATTCCATTCAAATTGATTCTACGTTTTCAATACTGAAAAGAATTTAAAACTCTTTTCCGATGATTTTGAATAAATCTCCCCACGATTGCTATTCTTTCTGTTAATCTTTGCACTTCTTTTTTGCTTGTGAGTACATCCGGTATTTCTTCGATAGCTTTGATTTGTGCATGATTTATTTTAATTCCTCTGTTAGAAACAAGAAAACCTAAAAACTTACCTAAAGATACGCGAAAAGCACATTTTCTGGATTTAGATTCATATTATATTTGCGGAGAATCTAGAAAGTATATGACGAATATTGGAAATGATCTCTCGCTTGTGCCAATTTGACTAGCATATCGTCAATGTAGACTTCCATAGTCTTTTCCAGATGTTCTTGAAACATTTTAGTTATCAATCTTTGGTACGTGGCTCCAGCATTTTTTAGACCAAAGGGCATGACTTTGTAAAAGTAATAGCCCGTTAGGCCAAGCTGCAAAAATCAGCTTATTTTGAGAAGCACTTTTTTTCAAAAGTGCTTTTCTTAAAAGTACTTTTGGTGAGAAGCAGTTTGTGTTTGGCTAATTAATTTGAAAAATACTTCTGAGCAGCAATTAGTGTTTGATCACTTAAAAATTGCTTCTACGTGTATTTTTCTCAAAAGTGCTTATCAAAAAATGTGCTTTTGGAGAGAAGCTACTTTTTTCTGGTTCTCCAAAACTACTTTCGCTTCTCCTCAAAAGCACTTTTTTCCTTCCAGAAGCTTGGCTAAACACCTCAATTTTTGGCCAAAAGTGCTTTTGGCAAAAAAAAAAAAATACTTTTGGCCAAAAATAAGCTTGGCCAAATAGGCTATAAGTCCTCATGTCTGTGATAAAGGAAGTTTTTTCTGCATCTATGGGATCCATCTTTATCTAATTATATCTTGAGTATGCATCTAAAAAACTTAACAGCTCATGTCCTGCGGTAGAATCAATTAGTTGATCGACGTGTGATAAAATGAATGATTTTTTTGGGACAAGCTTTATTTAAGTCAGTATAATCTACACAAACTCGCCATTTTCCATTCTTTTTTGGTACTACCACACTATTAGCTAGCTAGTTAGGATATTTTACCTCTCATATTGACCTAATTTTTAAAAGTTTTTGTACCTCATCTTGGATCACTTGATTTTTGAAGGATACCTGCTTTCCCTTCTTCTGCTTGACAGGTGGAAATGATGGGTCCTCGTTCAGTTTGTGAGTCATCACCTATGTTGGTATATCTGTCATATCTGAATGCGACCAAGCAAAGAAATTAGCATTAGCTTCTAAAAATTCAATTAACTTACCTTTCATTTATATGCTTAGGTTTGCTCCGATGTAAACTTTCTGTCCGGCAAGTTAGAGTTCTTCGATAGTTGTCTTAATATTTTCATTTACTTCTAGCTCTTAAATAACATCGGGTTTCAAATCAACATTAGTTTGTCCTGAAATGCCTTCAGTTGAGGTTTGTATTACAACATCCTTAATTGAACTCTGTAACTACTATTTCTTGCCTGCAACATCATTTACCGTGATGGTAGCCACCACTGAATTGATAATTCTAGAAGCTTGTTAATCTCCACGGATTTGATGAATCCCCCACTATGAAGGAAATTTGATAACTTTATGCAATATGGATAGTACAACATCCATATTGTGAATCCATGGTCTTCCCAGGATTATATTTATACGGTAGAAATCGACGGTTTAATTTTACGATCATTAAGGCATCTCGAAGATTGTCAGTAATTGACTCCGAGGGTTATCGGTGATCGACTTCGAGGTAGTGTAAATAATGAACGACCTCGAGGCAATGTAAATTAGTGGTCTCGATGGATCAAGGCGAAGTTCCAAAGGCGCGTACATATAACTGACAAAGCCTAGTGGACTAGTCCAGAAAATGAATCAAGACATTAAATGGCTGTACCAGCACCATATCTTTGTAATTAATGAATTTTTACTATGTTAGGATTCTCCCTCATATATAAAGGGGATCTTTGTCAATTTATAGACATTTGTTGCTCAATACTAAATACACAAGAACATTCCCTCTACTTTCTAACATATTCTCTTGATCTCATTACTTCATTTATTCCTTATATTTATTGTGTTCAATTTATTATTCATCATTTATTGACTATCATTGATCATAAAGAGCCATTATTTTAGCTCTCATAACTGTTAGCCATCCCTCGATCACCCTCGATGGGATATCAGACTCGACCCCGAGTCCCTGAATAAGCAAGCTCGAGGCCCTGATCTCTAATTGTTCTGTTCGATTGTCATACCATTCCTAAGCTGTAATCTTGATTTTCAACCTTTTACCTAGCATCCATCGCTTAACAATTAGCATAAAAATAGATCACATATTTTTAGAGTCTCATAATCAAATTTAATTATTATTATTATTTTACGGTAAATAGTTTGGCGCCAAACCGTGGGGCTAAAAATAATAGTAATTATTTTTTGCTGGTTTTACTACATAATGCAAATTATCTTTTACACTTTTTCTTGCCCAAGATCTTTGATTTCAGGTCAAAATATCTGACTCAGTGAACAAAAACCTTGATAACCACGGAGAGAATGGTGTGGATGCTCCAGGTGTTGGTGTACCACTATGAAACCCCGAGAATACACCAGAACCAATTCCCGTGGACGCAGTCTCATGCGATACCGAACACATTGATATAAGCTCCCACACTAGCAGGAACGTGCACCAAGGAGACTAACAAGAAGCTCAGAAACCCCAATTAGGGAAGAAAGAGCTGTTAGCCTTGATCGCGGCGGACTCAACCTTAGGAAGAGTGGGCGCTAAGACTTTTACCCGATAGTGATATCGGGGTCAATTTCCACAGGGAGCTTGGAATGGAGTCGAGTATTTGTTTGGTCTAGAAATGCGTTTTAGCTTCTAATAACATTTTTGGGATTTTTGTGATTTTCAACTACAATTTAACAACTACTAATTAAAACTAAGTTATGCTAAGAGACTAATTCTGGGTTGTATGCAAGATAGAGAAAGGCACTAGGGTCGTGGCATTTACCTAAGTGGTCAATTAACGGGTAGAGATTCCTAATACAAGAATGATGATTATGGGGCTTATGCTATAACCGTTGCACGATTGCACTCACTTTCAAACCTCTCGGTAGAGAGAGTGATTTTGCCCAATTGACTCTCTCGAGACCAATTGGGTAGGCCAATATGCCCAAGCAACTTAGGGTTCAAGTTGGGTAGTTACTCTCTCGAGGTTTAACCCGTTAATTGGGACTATCATTCTCATGGGTCCATCCCAATTCCTTGTTAGGTCAATTTTGGGGTCATAGACACTCTTTCTCAAGAAGAGTCAAGACCCACTAAGCTAGACTTTGTTTGCAACCACCAAATCCTAATTGAATCATAAAATTAACCCAAATAGCAAGCACCCAACATCATTCAAGCATTAAACAATCACACGCATTAATTACCCACACTAGGGTTGAGCCACAACCCTAGCTAATGGGTTTAGCTAGACATAATAGAAATAGAAATTGAAGAAATAGTAGATAAAATCAACATATTAATTAACTACAATATTAATCTACAAGAATCCACGATAAAGCAAGATGAAATTTCTCAAAATAGGCTAAAACTTGAGTCTCACGAGTGCAGCAGCTATCTGATATCTAATACGTAACCTAAAAAAAGTAAAATGTTCTATTTATTGTACACAGGAAAAACTGGATTAAAATACCCCTGCGGGGCTGGCGCGGACCGCGCAGAAATGCAGCACGGCCGCGTAGGGGTCTTGGTCTTCAATTCTCTCTTCTAAAGCTGGGGGCGCGGACCATGCAAAAAGGTAGCTCGGCCGCGCTGGCTGAAGAGCGCGGACCACGCATAAATGGGGCGCGGCCATGCTGGCTAAAGAGCGCGGACCGCGCATAAATGGGGCGCAGCCGCGTGGAGAACTTGGCAAAATGACCACTCTCTGAACATCATCCACGCGGACCGCACTGTTTTGGTGCGCGGCCGCTTGGGTTTGCCTTTGCATTCTCTGGTCTCTGAACCTCCTCAGGCGCGGACCACATCAGGATGAGCGCGAACCGCGCATGTCACAACTGAAATGCCCAATCTCTGAACTTCCTGTGCGGCCACGTGGCAAAGCAGTGCGGTCCGCGCTGGGTCTCTTTGTTCCCCATTTCACTTGACTTCCACACTTGGCAGATTTCACTCCGTTTCGAGCCGATATTTGACATTTGTCCTCTTGTCGCTCAAACCTGCAATCAAGCGCAACTTGTAAGCATTTTGGGACTAATTTATGGCAATTCACGCACAAAGCTTAGGCAAGAATGGGTATAAAACGTGTTAAAATCATAGTTATCAACTCCCCCAAACTTAAACATTTGCTTGTCCTCAAGCAAATAAAATAAGACCTAGCCCTCATAGGATAACAACCAAGTAATTCCTGCCTATCCTAAAGTAACCTCAACAAGCATCAATTGGTACTAACAATTGCCCTCAATGCGAATGCATCATTAACACATTTAAGCTTTGAAAACTTGTGGATCAAGTGTGATACAAGAGCATCAAGAGTTGACACATATTCATCAAAGAAATTTTCTCAATTACTTTGGTCATTGTGGAACCCAAACTCACACATCCTCAACTTTCCCTAAGTGAACCTCACCTTTTAGAGTATTGACACACAAACCGAGGTGGATGGATTCTCACTCATCTCTCTCAAAGAAAAGGCCATAAGTCCGGCTCTAAGTACCATATGCTTGCCCCTTATGTAAGTATCCACTAATGTAGGCTTCCCTCAACTCAAGATCATATAGGGCTTTTGAGGAGTCATTGTGAAGGCTTTTGGGTAAAGGTAGGACATGCTTTTGTTCAATTAGGTTCAATCTTCCCTTAAGCACTTCTTTTGATTCATTTTGGCGTAGTTTCTTGACTTATTTGAGTATTTCACTTCTTTCAAGGGGTTAGAGAGACACATTTTCACTCTTTCTTTTGCGATTCAAACCTTTCTCCTTTTGTCTACTTTTTTTTTCCACACCTTTTTCACTTTTTGTTGTCCTTGAATTCCCTTTTTGGTTCTTATTCACTTTTGTCTTTTTTTTCTGTCTTTTTATCTTTTTCATTGCCTTTCTTTTCTTTTGCTTTTGTGCCTTTTTACCACATTGATGCCTTTCTTGTCTCTCTCCCCCAAACTTAGACATTTGCCATTATTCAAGGGAAAATTTGGGTGCCAAAAGAGGGTCTCATTGAGAACGGGTATAGGCTTATAGCTTTGGTTCATGAAAGAAGAAGGTTTAAGGCTCAAAAGGGGTGAACTAGGGATCATTTCATTGGTAGGTCATGGAAATTGTTCAAATTTGGCAGTTTGGATCAAGGAGGGCCTATAATCACTTCTCAAGTCAAGTTTCACCTATGATTTCGCCTCAACAAACATTCAGGGCAAGTTCTAGACCATCGGCTCGGTACTTAAGCTCACAATTCAAATTCTCACCACACATACTCAAGGATTGCTAAAGACAGAGTCGAGGGCCCACAACGACCTTAGTTACGATTCAAGCACACAATGGCCCTAAATGACCACATGATGATTGTTTGGTCAACACAATTCAAGCACACAATGGCCCTAAATGACCACATGATGATTGTTTGGTCAACACAAGGGTCTTAAGGCCACGACTTTCACCATCCTAAACACAACATCATATCTTTGACCATGGGATCAAAGGCAAATGTATTAGGCCCAAGTGACGCTTTGCCTGAGGTACCCTTAACTACAAAACTTGAAAATCAAAAAAGAAAAATAAAAAACGGACTCAAACCCTTAAGAAGGTTGTCACACCATCTATCATTGGGAAGAGCCACCCGGTTCGCACAACACTCTACCCTTGGAAAGAACCGTGGCATTAAGAAAACCAAGGGCTTATTGCAAATGCCAAAACAAAACACAAATGATGCGAGCCTAACTTTTCAACTAAAACGAAAAATTTTAACGAAAATAGAAAACCAAGAAAATCAAAATGAAAAATCGAATGAATATGTACAAAAGGGACGTAGAATATACAACTGGGGGTAATGAATATATACATAAAGTTGAAAAGCATCTAAAATGAAAAGTTATATACAAACCATCTATCAACTACAAATGTGCTAAAAGTAAAGAGAATATATACAGTCATCCCAAATGTCAATCAAAATAGTAGGGCGCACCCCCACGAATAAAAGTTGGCATTGTCCCCAATGCCAACTACCAAAATAAGCATAAATGACAATAAATGATATAAAGGGGCCCCTCAAGCCTAATCTGTCGCCATGTGATGATCAGTGGGCCCCTGGTCCTCTGTATTGGCGGGAACCTCAGACTGGTCCCCGGCGTACTGCTGCTCTGCTGCTGGGCCATGGGCCGAATCAAGGACTAGCTGAACTACTGGTGGAGCATTGGAGGTACCCTCCTGAAACTGTGCCACCTCTATCACAACTCCCTCAGTGCTAGGGAGTTTCATCTTCTTCCTCGGCTGCCTGGGAGCCTCCTCCTGCTGTGGCTGAACTGCTGCTGGATCTACAGCTGGGTCCCCAAATAGTAAGTCAAGTGGCATCTGATCCACCAAGAGCTTATCCACATCCTCTCTCAACTTCATCACTGACTCCTTTGAAGCCTTTTGCTTCCTCAACTTCTTGTGCTCCCGAGACAGTTTATCCAATGCTTTGCTGTGTGTCCCAACTGCCTTAGTCAAGACATCCTGCATCGCCATCATCTTTTCCTGGTTGGCCAGTATCTTCTTTAGTGTTTCCTCAATGAAAGGAGGAATCTGAACCGTGGCAGGAACTGACTGTGCTTGAACAACAGTGGCCAAGTTGGACAACTTGGATGTCGCAGCTGACATCCAGTTGTTCAAACTGGCTAAAGACTGAGTGAGCTGGTGGGCAGTGAACCGGTGAGTCTTCGATGAAGGGACAACCGGGTCCGCTGAAGTAGATGTATCAGCAACAGAAGAAGGGCCCGGGGGCAATGTCTCATTGGTAGCAGGGATGGTGGAAGGCACATTGGAATGCTCAATAACCGCTGGCTCCTCAGACTGACCAGGTACGGTGGAAGTGGATGCCTGATTCTTTTTGGACCTCTTTGGGTTGTCGGGATCCAACTAACTGTACCATGAGTAGGGGCTACTGGATCTACCTTGACATCAAACCGCTTTTTCTTCACCTCCAATTCCCTAAAGTACAGGGAAAGAGTGTTTGAGAAGGGATAGTTTGTGTTGGTCTCCTGTCCGACCGTAGAAATCACCCGCGAAATAATGTTGCCCACATTGAGAGGAAATCCGGCCATAATAGATGCCACTAGAACAACACGGGCAATAGGAACTGTGTGATCATGGGTGGAGGGATCAAGCCTACTACACACGAAAGTCAACCAACCCTTGGCTTCAAACTGAACGTGTTTCTCAGAATCTTCTCCCCTGCTTTCAACCAGACTGGGACAATGCCCGGGGCTACCAAGTGTTGTGCCAACCAAGGACGATCCTCTTCTTTCATTTCCAGCTTTTCTAAGTATTGGGTTTCATCCTCTTCGTTCAACCCCAAAAATTCATTCAGTGACTTCCCATCAAACATCACCAATTTGTCCCGCACTTTTGTAGCCTTTGAGTCCTTCACCAAATGATGAAAATTACAGTAAAATTCTTTCACCATATGTTCATTTGCGACTATGCAACGTTCCTTGAAGAAACCCCAACCCTCTCTAGTACGGAATTATGCTTGCACATGTGGGTTGAGAGGACAAGATCAGAGTCAATAAATTGCCTCTTCGGAATCAATTTTCTTTTGGGGCACCACTCTCTAAATCTGTGGAAGGCTATTTCACTTATGAATCTATCAGCCCAGGCTTCCGGTTTTCTGGTCCGATCCACTCCCCCAACTTGTGGTTCACCCCCCTCACCATATCCTCCACTCTCCCCCGATAATGAAGCCGTGGGGGAGGTGGAGTATTGTTCTTCATCTCCAGCTACGGACTCATCAGACGAGTCCGAAATAACATTGACTGGTTTCTTGGAGGTGGGTGTAGGGTCAGGTGAAGGAGTATCACGCAGCTGGAATGATGTAGACATATGAGTAGGGGCGGATTCTAAAGTGATGTCCGGGGATGGTGCATATTCACTTCCCATAGAGTGTGAGGACACTGTATCAGCTTCCCGTATCAGCTTACGGGTCCTTTTTATGCTCTCCCGAACTTGGGGAGTGAGTTTAACCACCCGCTTTCCTTTGCCCCCTCGGGAGGAACCACCTCTCCCGGGTTGCTTTTGTTGTTTTCCACCACGTTTGCTAACCATGATCTGCAAAGAATACAAGTCTAACATTGTTAGTTTAAGCATATGCAGTGAATTAGATGGTACATTTGAGTTAAAGTTGCAGACACAGTGAAGCAGAAAGAGAGGCGCGGACTGCGCAAGAGAGTCACGCGGTCGCGCTGAGGTAGCGCGGACCGCGTGAACCTGGAGCACTGACTGTGTTTGAGAGGTTCCAGTTACCCCCCTCTCTGAACTTACCAATGCGGTCCGTACTGTTTTGGACCTGAGCCGCGTTGGTTCAGCGCGGACCGAGCAAAAAGGAACGCGGACCGCGCTTGTCAATGACTCCAAACACACTCTCTGAACTTTATCAGCATGGTCCACACTGATTTGGACCGCGGCTACGCTAGGCTAGCGTGGACCGTGCAAAAATGCTATGCGGACTGCGCAGAGTAGACTTAGTACAAACAAAGAGACGGCGCGGAATGCGCAGAAAGGTAGCGCGGCCGCGCAGGGCTGATAATTAACTGAGTTGGGAATTTTCATTTAAGTACAATTTTTGTTCAAATTATGGGTCCTAATTGTCCCTACTCACTTACTAATCATGAATTCATGCCCATTGTTTAACATAAACACACAAAATCTAACCGAACAGTTTAAACTAAGAAGAAATAGAAGAAAATAAGAAGTTATACTAATTGGAAGCAAATAAAATAATAAAAAATTAAACTATGAATGAGATTAGTGAGGAATGTTACAAGGGATTGTGAAAATTTAACTACTTGAAGCAATCTTGATGAACAGTGAAAATCTAGCGCTCAGGTAGAAAATTGGTGAAAAGGTTAAAATGAAGCTTAAGGTTCCTATTTATAGAAAACACCGTGGGAACCATCTCCTACCTACCAGCGCGGCCGCGAAGAAATGGCCGCGGACCGTGCTGGATTTCCAGCCTTCTCAATTTGAATGAACAGCTCACGCGGACCGCACTGTTTTATCATGCGGCCGCGTGGGAAACTTCAGAGAGCATGTAACTTGGGCCTTTCCTTCACGGACCGCACAAAAACGACATGCGGACCGCGTAGCTACTTCAGAGACCCAGCTCCCCGTTACACCAGCCTACGCGGACCGCACTATTTTGGTGCGCGGCCGCGGAGGCAAACTTCAGAGACCTGGCATTTTTTTACTTTTGTCCTGCACTGGTTCAACATTATCCCTGCAACATCTCACAAACCATGAGTTTAAAAATCCTAATCTACAACAGAAAACAAAAAGAAAGAAAAAGACATGGGTTGCCTCCCAAGAAACGCCTGATTTAACGTTGCTACACGATGCATGTTACCATCAAAGTCACTCCAAATGAATGAGTGCCACCACGTGGCTATCATCAAACTTTCCCAAGTAGTGCTTGACACGATGCCCATTGACCCGGAACACTTCACCATTCTCATTTTTGAGATCAATGGCACCAAATGGAGTTACACCAACTACTTCAAATGGACCGCTCCACTTAGATTTTAGCTTGCCCGGAAATCACCTCAACCGGGAGTTGAAAAGAAGAACCATGTCACCAACTTTGAATTCCTTCCCTCGGGCATACTTGTCGTGAAGGTACTTCATCTTGTCCTTGTACAAGGACAAGCTAGAGTAGGCATGAAATCAGAATTCGTCTAGCTCATTAAGTTGCTCAACCCAGAGATTCGCAGAGACATCCCATTCTAAGTTCAACTTTTTCAAGGCCCACATAGCCTTATGCTCCAATTCCACCGGAAGATGACAAGCCTTCCCAAACACCAACCGGTACGGCGACATACCAATCGGAGTCTTGAAAGCTGTACGATAAGCCCAAAAAGCATCATCCAATTTCTTCAACCAGTCGGTCCTATTTGCATTAACAGTCTTGGACAAAATATTCTTTATCTCTCGGTTAGAAACCTCAACTTGGCCACTCGCTTGAGGATGATAAGGAGTGGTCACGTTGTGATTTACCCCATATTTGGCTAGCAAAGAATCAAAAGCCCGGTTGCAAAAATGGGATCCCCCATCACTAATGATAGCACGAGGGGTTCCAAACCTAGTGAAGATATTCCTGTTCAAAAATGCCACGACACTCCAGGCTTCGCTGTTGGGAAGAGCCACGGCTTCAACCCACTTTGACACATAGTCCACTGCCACGAGAATATACGTGTTCCCACAAGAGCTTACAAGCGGGCCCATGAAATCAATGCCCCAAACATAAAAAATATCTACCTCGAGGATTGTATGGAAAGGCATCTTATCTATTTTTGAAATCCCACCAGCTCTTTGGCATGCATCACATTTCTTTACCAAATCGCTCACATCTTGAAACAAAGTCGGCCAATAGAAGCCGCAACTTAAAACCTTTGACGCCGTCCTCACTCCCCCATGATGACCACCATAAGGAGAAGAGTGGAAAGCCTCCAATATGTTCCTTTGCTCAGTTTCCGGCACACATCTTCGTATTACCCCGTCCGTACAGATTTTAAACAAATACGGCTCATCCCAATAGAAATCTAAGCTATCCCTATTGAGTTTCTTCCTTTGGTTGGAAGAGAGATCACACGGGACGTTGCCGGTCACTATGAAATTGGCGATGTTCACAAACCAAGGTATGTCACCCATAGAAATTGAAAGAAGTTTCTCATCGGGGAAAACATCATTTATCTCAACACCATTGCTTGGTCTCCCTTCTTCCTCTAGTCGAGAAAAATGATCCGCGACTTGATTCTCACTTCCTTTTCTATCCACAATCTCTACATCAAATTACTGAAGGAGGAGTACCCATCTCATCAAACTTGCTTTCGAATATTTCTTTATCATCAAATACCTGAGGGCTGCATGGTCCGTATGTATGATCACCTTCGCCCCCCATAAGATAAGGGCGAAATTTCTCCATCGCGAACACAATAGCCAAGAGCTCCTTTTCCGTCACCGTGTAGTTTCTTTGGGCCTCATTCATTGTCTTGCTCGCATAATACACGGGATGAAACATTTTGTTGATTATTTGTCCAAGCACCGCACCAACCGCTACATCACTCGCATCACACATAAGTTCAAAAGGCAATTCCCAATTGGGTGCGGTGATGATGGGAGTTGTGGTCAATTTGTGTTTCAACAACTCAAAGGACTCCATACACCTCTTATCAAAGACGAACTTCACATCCTTTTCCAACAATTTACAAAGCGGTTTCACAACTTTTGAAAAATCTTTAATGAATCGCCGGTAGAACCCGACGTGACCCAAAAAACTCCTCACCCCTTTGACAGAATTGGGGGGAGGAAGTCTTGAGATCACCTCAATTTTCGCCTTATCGACTTCAATTCCATGTTTTGAGATTTTGTGACCCAACACAATACCCTCTCGCACCATGAAGTGACATTTTTCCTAGTTTAGTACAAGATTGGTTTCTTCACATCTTTTCAACACCTTGTCCAAGTTTACTAGGCATTCTTCAAATGAGTCCCCCACCACGCTAAAATCGTCCATGAAAACCTCCAGAATATCCTCCACCATGTCGGTGAAGATTGCCATCATACATCTTTGGAAGGTCGCCGGAGCATTACAAAGTCCAAATGGCATTCTTGAGAAAGTGAATGTGCTATACGGACATGTAAAGGTTGTATTCTCCTTATCCTCTGAGGCAATGAGAATTTGATTGTACCCCGAGTAACCATCAAGGAAACAATAATAAGCCCGACCCGCTAAACGATCAAGCATTTGGTCTAAGAATGGCAAAGAGAAATGATCTTTTCTCGTGACCTTGTTGAGTTTTCTATAATCCATGCACACTCTCCAACCTGTGACCGTACGGGTAGGAATCAACTCATTGTTGGCATTGGTGACGACCGTCATACCACCCTTCTTTGGCACATATTGGACCGGAGAGGTCCATGAACTATCCGAGATTGGGTAGACAACACTGGCGTCCAACCACTTTATGACCTTTTTCTTGACCACCTCTTGCATAGCTTCATTTAGTCTTCTTTGATGTTCAAGAGATTGCCTTGCATCTTCCTCCAAAATGATATTGTGCATGCAAAAAGCGGGGCTTAGACCCCGAATATCCGCCAACGTCCATCCAATCGCCCGCTTGTGATTTTGTAGAACCGCCAAAGTGGCGTCAACCTGCATGTTAGTTAAGCAAGACGAAAGAATAACAGGCAAAGTGAAACTAGGACCCAAGTATTCATACTTGAGGTGAGGAGGAAGTGGTTTCAACTCCAACAGCGGCGACTCCTCAATAGATGGCTTTTTTGGGGGAGTTTTGCGATTCTCAAGGTCCAATGATAACTTCCTAGGCTCATAAGAGTATGAGCCCATACCATGTAAAGAATTTACACATTCAATTCTCCCGGCGTCCTTATTAGCCTCCATGTTCAAAAGCACCGCTTTAAGTGGATCTTCAACATTGATCATTGCGCTTGTGCCATCCACTATCACTGCCGTGACAATGTCAATAAACGAGCACACCTCGGTGCTATTTGTTTGCCTTATAGACTTTCACACATGGAACACCACCTTTTCATCACCAACTCGGAAGGTCAACTCTCCCTCCTTGACATCAACCAAAGCCTTCCCCGTTGCTAGGAAAGGTCTTCCAAGGATAATTGGGACTTTAAAGTCCACCTCACAATCTAGTATCACGAAGTCGGACTTCCTCACTTTGGTCATAAAAACATTCATTCGAATATCTACCACCATCATCATAGTTGTCAAAATTTTCTTGAGGTTATTGTTGCCCTCTTTGCCTTCTTTTCATCATATTCACTCCCTCCATGGCATTTACTTGGTCCGGATTTTGAACTTGTTGAAGTTGCGCCTTAGCCAATTGGTTCATTATTGTTGTAAGTACAACAATGACTTGGCCGTGATCATGCAACTCCTTATGCAAATGTATAACAATATGATCACCTTGAGGAACATTAGCCCGGCTTTGCCATGCCGATGATGTATCAGCCATCTTATCTAACACATCACAAGCTTCGTTGTACGGAAGCTTCATAAAATTACCACCCGCCAGTTGGTTCACAATACATTGGTTGGTTGTGTTGATGCCCCTATAAAATATTTGTTGGATCATCACATCATTCATATCATTGTTAGGGCACTCTTTCACCATTGTTCTAAACCTCTCCCATATCTCGTGTAACGGTTCAGTCGGCTCTTGCTTGAAAGCTAGAATCTCGTTCTGTAGAGCCGCCATGTGACTTGGAGAGAAAAAACTTAGCGATGAATTTGTCCACCAACTCATCCCATGTAGTGATGGAATGATTTAGGAGCCTCTCCAACCAATCTAACGCCTTTCCCCGAAGTGAGAACGGGAAAAGTCGAAGTCTCAATGCATCCTCCGAAACATTTGTCTGCTTGCTACCCCAACAAGTATCCACGAAGCCTTTCAAGTGTTTATAAGAATTCTGATCAGCGGCCCCCGTGAAATAACCTCGCTACTCGACCAAGGTGAGCATCACATTTGTAATCTGGAAGTTCCCCGCCCGGATTCGGGGAGGAACTATTGCACTTGCGTACCTTTGATTTAGGTAGAACTTTTGGTGCCACTCTTGGTGGAGGTGGAGGAGGGTCTGGTATGTTGTCATTAGCATTAGCATTTGCTTTGGCATTTTGACCTCTCCTAGGAGCATGAGGTAATACATCTTCTTGTTCTAGATCCTCAACCTCCTCCCCCACGACCACGTTGCTAAGAGGGTCATTTGCGTTTAAAGCCATATGTACCTGAGTGAATTGACACAAATAGAATTAGTAAAAAGGAAGGAAAAATAAGCAAAACACAAAACGAGCCAACAAATAGTCAAACACCGAAAAGCTCCCCGACAATGGCGCCAAAAAGTGATCGCGACGGACTCAACCTTAGGAAAAGTGGGCGCTAAGACTTTTACCCAATAGTGGTATTGGGGTCAATTTCCACAGGGAGCTTGGAATGGAGTCGAGTATTTGTTTGGTCTAGAAATGCGTTTTAGCTCCTAATTGTACTTCCAACATTTTTGGGGTTTTTGTGATTATCAACTACAATTTAACAACTACTAATTAAAACTAAGTTATGCGTAGAGATTAATTCTAGGTTGTATGCAAGATAGAGAAAGGCACTAGGGTCATGGAATTTACCTAGGTGGTCAACTAACGGGTAGAGATTCCTAATACAAGAATGATGATTTATGGGGCTTATGCTATAATCGTTGCACGATTGCACTTACTTTCACACCTCTCGGTAGAGAGAGTGATTTTGCCCAATTGACTCTCTTGAGACCAATTGGGTAGGCCAATATGTCCAAGCAACTTAGGGTTCAAGTTGGGTAGTTACTCTCTCGAGGTTTAACCCGTTAATTGGGACTACAATTCTCATGGGTCCATCCCAATTCCTTGTCGGGTCAATTTTGGGTCATAAACACTCTTTCTCAAGAGGAGTCAAGACCCACTAAGCTAGACTTAGTGTTTGCAACCACCAAATCCTAATTGAATCATAAAATTAACCCAAATAGCAAACACCCAACATCATTCAAGCATTAAACAATCTCACCCATTAATTACCCACACTACACAACCCTAGCTAATGGGTTTAGCTAGACATAATAAAAATAGAAATTGAAGAAATAGTAGATAAAATCGACATATTAATTATAATCTACAAGAATCCACGATACAACAAGATGAAATTTCCCAAAATAGGCTAAAACTTGAGTCTCACGAGTGCAGCAGCTATCTGATATCTAATACGTAACCTAAAAAAAAGTAAAATGTTCTATTTATATTACACAGGAAAAATTGGACAAAAATACCCCTGTGGGGCTGGCGCGAACCGTGCAGAAATGCAGCGCGGCCGCGTAGGGGTCTTGGTCTTCAATTCTCTTTTCTGAAGTTGGGGGAGCGGACCGTGCAAAAAGGTAGCGCGGCCGCGCTGGCTGAAGAGCATGGACCGCACATAAATGGGGCGCGGCCGCGCTGGCTGAAAAGCGCGGACCGCACATAAATGGTGCGCGGCTGCATGGAGAACTTGGCAAAATGACCACTCTCTAAACATCATCCATGCGGACCGCACTGTTTTGGTGTGTGGCTGCGTGATTTTGCCTTTGCATTCTCTGGTCTCTGAACCTCCTCAGGCGCGGACCGCATCAAGATGAGCGTGGACCACGCATGTCACAACTGCAATGCCCAATCTTTGAACTTCCAGCGCGGCCGCGTGGCAAAGCAGTGCGGTCCGCGCTGGGTCTCTTTGTTCCCCATTTCACTTGACTTCCACACTTGGCAGATTTCACTCCGTTTCGAGCCGATCTTTGACATTTGTCATCTTGTCGCTCAAACCTGCAATCAAGCGTAACTTGTAAGCATTTTGGGACTAATTTATGGAAATTTACGCACAAAGCTTAGGCAAGAATGGGTATAAAACGTGTTAAATCATAGTTATCAAGCCTTCATGTTATTTTTGAAATTTTATAGCACAACAGCTAGCGATCGCTCAGCTGCAAAGTCACCAGAAAACTCCCAGCACATTAGTATTGGGGACGACCCCCATGACCGAACAGGTACTAGAAAGATCAAGCAACAACGGGTCAGCAGCCGACCCCGTCATTGTAAAGATGCTCGAGTACCTCACAAAGAGTATCGATTCGGGCAAGGAAAAGATAGAAGCCAATGACAAGAAGGTAGAGACCTACATTTCCAGGGTCGATCAAATTTCGGGCGCACCCCCCTCCCCTTTCTAAAAAGAATAGACTCGAAGAAGTTCGTGCAAAAGCTGTTCCCGCTGGAAGCGGCCCTAAAATCCATTCCAATAAAATTTAGAATGCTTGAGCTTCCAAATTAGAACGGAACCTCGAACCCCAACGAGCACGTCACTGCCTACATTTGCGCAATGAAGGGCAACGACCTAAAGGACGACGAGATCAAGTCCGTCTTGATAAAAAAATTCGGGGAAATGCTCTCGAAAGGGGCCATGATGTGGTATCCTATCTCCTAACTCTATAGACTCATTTTCCATGCTGGCAGATTCTTTCATAGGCACATGCCAGTGCCATCAAAGTAGTAACAAGGAAATTCAACTTCTTCAAGATCAAGCAGAGGGAGAATGAGATGCTGCGAGAGTTCGTATCTCGCTTTCAAATGAAACAAATGGAACTACCACCAGTCTCCGATGATTGGGCAGTGCAAGCCTTCACTCATGGTCTGAATGAACGAAGCTCGGTGGCTTCGAAGCAGTTGAAAGCCTGAAACAGAACGTAGTCGAGTATCCCGCCGTGACCTGTTCGGAAGTCCACAACTGATACCATTCAATGATCAGGGTTGAATACGACCAACTAGGAGCCCCCCCGGGCTCAGTATATCCCAGCAGGCTTTCGGCAAAAGAGCCAAATCCAAACAAGTAAAGATTCCAACCATATACTGAAGATAGAAGATACGCCCAGAGGCGCAACATACCCCACAGTGATAGAAGGATAGACCGAGGCCAGAATCCTTGAGGACTTGTCAGCAGAGCTAGGTTCGATAGATACACAGGGCCGACGGAGGCACCTCGCTTATTGGAATACAACTTCAACGTCGACTATCAGACATCATGTTCGCCATCAGTAAAATTAGAGACACCAAGTACAATCAAATCCTTCACAAAGGAACTATAACTTAGTGTGTGAATTTCACAACACACAAGGTCACAGGACCGAAGATTTCCGACAACTCTGGGAAGAGGTAGCTCGACTACTCAACAAAGGTCACCTCCCGAAATTCCTCAGCGATCTAGCCAAAAGTCAGTTTCGGGAAAGAAAGGCGACCAAAAAGAACGATTCAAATAAGCCATAACATGTCACCCATATGATATTTTTAGGCGTCGGTGCCCTGCAAGAACCCACGGTCATAAGAAAAAAAACATCCCTCACAAGGAAAAAGTGAATTCAAGGCTATATCTCAGCCCCATAACGATGCATTGGTAACTTCTTTTCTTGTTAATAAATTTCAAATTAAACTTGTGCTTATGAGTCCAGGTAGCTTGGCTATATCATCAGGTCGAGGGTAACAGAGCAACTCAGATTGCTTGACCAAATTATGCCCGCCTCTCAAGTCCTCAACGGATTCAACACGGTGAGAGAAACAACGAAAGGGGAAACCACACTAACAATCAATGTGACCGACACAACCCCAAAACACCAATATCTCTACCATTAAAAGAACTTAAGGATAAACAAATAATTAAATAGCGACCACGTGGCATGTTCTCAGCTGTATCCGAATGAGCAAACAAAGGGCCATACCGTGTCCTCAATGCAAATACTGGAGGCTTATCGAGGAAAAGCGCCATCGTCACTAAGGTATAGCCATCTCCCTTTCAATTTACACCTCGTACTAACATTTATGCTAGTGTCCGACCGAGATAGTTGAAGCGCTAACCCAGCTCGAAGACCTTATTGTTTTAAATCATATATTGCACTTTTTTCCTTTGACCGAGTTTTTATCCCGAAAAGGGTTTTACCGGCAAGAGTTTTAATGAGGCAACATCTACATGCTACCTAAGGAAGACAAAAAAAGTATTTAAGGATTCTTTTGCAATCAACCTTAAATATTGGGGGGCATCCCCCCGGAAGGTCACCTACTCGATAGGAAACTAATGTACCAGGCCAAACGGTCGAGCGAACCGTGTCCGCATAGAACAACTGAGCCCGTAATAGCAAAAATATGTATACTTGTACCAAGTAATCAAAGAAACTCGGTATTTTTGCAAAAATAGCTCCTCTATCAAAAACGTCCCGAATAATCGGGGACTGGCGTCAACAACTCAAATCACTGCGACCCTTGGGTCGGAGCTCCTAACTCGTAAGCCCTTGATGAGGCACATCAAGATCACAAAACAGCTTCAGAGCCGAAAACATCCCAAACACTCGGGGACTGGCATAAAAAACTCAAGGCCACATGACCTCCGGGTTAACTCCAAAATCGCAAGACTTCAACGAGGCAATACCAACTTTACAAGTAATGGCTCCCTAGCCAAGAAACGCTAGATGACTCGGGGCCTGCCACCAATCGCCACCCCCATCGACTTATCAAAACCCGAGGCCATAAGACCACATACGAGCAGCCTCGGTCTCGTAAGACCTATATAAGGCAACAACAATATCTATAAGACCTCAAGTAAAGCATGAACCATACTTGTACCAAGTATCCAAGATTGTAAGACCTCAAAGGCATGTAAAACTTGTAAGACCTTACTAAAGGCATAAACCCGATCTGAAAGTTAAGGCTATATATCAAACTTGTAAGACCCCTAAAAAGGCATGCCCTCGATACAGATGCCAAAACTACTTCACTCGAGACCAAAAGGCTCCGGCCAAACACAAATGACTATGGTCACAAGGTTGTACCAGCCAAACTAACATGACTCAGGGACGCCCGACCGTCACTATAAAATCACAGGCCTTCAATTACTTTGAATATACTTGAAAAGTAACTGGTTAAACAGGTTACCTTCGACATATGCAAAAGAGCTTCAGCTCATAAATATAGGCTTCGAGATACTCAGCCACCAAGCAAAACCTCCCGAGGTGCTCGATCATCGCCATATAATGACTCACAATTGAGGGTTTTATCAAATCGTTGAAGAGTCAGGCAAACATTATTTCAAAAAATCCTTATCGAGGGAAAAATAAAGCCTATGTAAAAGGTCGCATCGACCCAAAGTGTAAGAGTCACTGTCGCCAACTCACATAAAAGGTCACATCGATCCAAAGCGTAAGAGACACTGTCACCAACCCACACAGAAGGTCGTACTGACCCAACGCGTAAGAGCCGACCAACTTGAAATTCAAAAACTTGAGGGTTCAATGAGCTCGAGTCGATACCCGGCTCGGAGACTGAACCCAAAATAGTTAACCAAACATGCCTAAGAGCACAATCATAAGAGCTTGAACACCGGCTTATACTAAAAGGCCGTATCGACCAAGCGTGTAAGAGCTTACAGGCTAGCCTAATGAGCCTCAGGGCCATGCCACGAATCTAAGGATTCCTTTTAACTCAAAGACCAGTTCATCTGGCTAAGGTAAAAAGAAATGTAGAAGAAATGAAACTGCGAGGTTTTCCTTTTATACATATATGAGAGAAAATACAAGCTCTATTTATAACGTACTTTTAAAGTACTATGTACAGAAACAGAAAAGGAAAGCTACGTCCCCCTTGGGGACTATGGCCCGTCAGCCTCATCCTTGCTATCCTCGGTATCAGACAGAAGGAATTTAGCATCATATTCTTTCGCATTCGCCTGCTATTCTGAGAGGTCTAAGCCCATGGCATGAACTTCCTCGAGGTTTTACTTCCGAGATTTACAGCTCACGTACTCTTTATTTCTGCTCTCACGGACAAGATGCCATCTCAGCTCAACTCTAGCATCAACAGCGCCTTTCAAATAGACCGCCACTTTTTGGTCAGCCTTAGTACGACTCATCACAGCCTCGGATCGGGCATCCACAACCTCGGCCTTCTCCTTCAAAAGCTCAGACTCGAGCTTTGTAATCATATTCGCTCGGGCAGAATCGTTTGCACGAGCGTTTCAGAGTTGTACCTCGAGGGTGGAAGCCTTAGCCAAAGCATCATCCTTGGTTGTAACTTAGACATATGCCTGAGCCTTCAACTCGTTAAACTCGCGTTTGACCCGGCCAACTTTACCTCAAAGTCGTTCCAGCTCCTCCATTTTGCTCTCCAACTGAAACATCAAAATATTTATCTCCAAAAGCGGAAGGGGGAGCATACACCGACACAAAATGTAGTTTACCTATTTTTTGAGATGGCTTTCGTAGTTCCGACTTTGATCTGCCTCACACCACAAGTGTACTAGCTCATCTTCCTTTTCGTACAAAGGATCCTAAGGGATTTCTCCCCATCCAAAACTTTTCGCAACCCGGCCTTATGGCAAAGCAGCTCGAATTTAAGCTTGTCAAAGGCTTGCAAAAGAAAACTCAATAAGAAAGGGAGGGCGCGACACCATACCAAAGCTTACCATAAAGCTAAGCCGCTGAGCCTTATCAAAGGTCGAGCCTACGTCCGATGGCTTAATTTCCCCCGAAGTGCCTTCGGTAGGAGATGAGGAAGATGACGTAAAACCCTTGCACCTCGAAGTACCTTCGACGGGAATGGGAAATGTTCTTTCAAAAACAGAGGCCTCCGAAGCCGGAAGATCGGCCAACTCGCCTCTTTTAAACCTCAGAGAAGGACTCGCCGCCGTGAGCATTCTTACACCTCGGAGACTCTTTTCATTTATTATTGATCCTCTACCCCGAGGATGGAAATCTCTGCTCCTCCCCCAGGGGCACAACCTCATGTCAGAAAAACCTCCAACACCTGTGGCGGCAGAGTTAGTACGATAAAAATAAAGTTCCTTTCTGAGGAAACAATCCACTAAACACCTCCCATGATGCTTTGCCTCCTATCTCCCGTTGGATAGGTCTCGCCATTTGCGCTTATCATCGGTCGAGTAAGCTGCCAGCTTACGAGACTATTCAGCCGGATTAGGGACCTTGTTCGGAACCAAAGAATCGCTAAAAAAGAATGAAATAAAAAGATGCCTTTACGGAGCCCGCCTCCACTATGGATAAAGCGATAAAAATACAAGTATACCACTTACGTGTGAAATTCCATTTCTCAGGAAATGGCAAAAACTCTCCAGGAATAATATCGATTGTCTATGCTCGAACAAACCGGCTCATCCACCCTCGATCCTCATCCTCTTGATCGTTAATGGCAGGGGATCGCGTGGATCAACCTCGCATGGTAATCAAGCCCCAGTAATGCAGAGGCCTGTAGAACCTAACGAGATGGATAAGAGTGAATTCGAGCCCGACCTTATCCCCAAAGTACCTTATCATCAGCACTATCTTCCAAAGGTATGGGTGAGCCTGCGCCAGGTTAACCTAATACCTCCAATAGAATTCAAGCACGACCCTGTCGGGGGGACCAAACATAAAAGGATATGTATACATGCTCAAAAACCCCTCGACATAGGTCATGATGCTCTCCTCTAGGGAAGGTACATGCAGTATCACTCCTTCTCCCCATCTGTAGTCTTTCCTAATAATCTCAAGGTATTCCTCCCCTATTGAGGAGATGAACCTTGATGCATGCTCCCGATGCCCTTGAACATTGGTAGGTCTCTCCAATGTAAAGTCTCTCATCGAGACGAAGCACCTCGAGGTCAGATCATCGGATACCAGCGGTGTACCACCAACCGCACATGAAACATAGGCGTAACTCTCCTACCCTTGATGAACGGGTTTCGATGTAGCAGCCATGGTTATGGTAAAATAGGAACAGGAGGATGAAGATTTGGGCAAGGGCTGTGAGTTAAAATGATGAATGAGCTAGCACAAAGAGCAAAAGTTCTATGAGAGTGATGATTACCAAAAATAGCAGAATCTCCAGTTGAGAAATGAGCGAATGCATATATAGAGACAGGGGGCGGCTGTTAGCCTATCCAGAAGACCAATTAGGTCTGACCATGACAACACCACTTTTTGAAAATGTATTGGTAGGACCGTCCCAGGGGGCCCCACTACTGTGTCGTATAAATAATGTTGTCACGCGGTGCTCGGGAAATATTGAGACCCTGGGGATTTCTTCTATTACAAGATCGACTCCAAAGAAGCTATCAACCTAATCTCGAGATGGTGCACAATCTCGAGGGCCCCGATGATTCCAAGTATGGACTTCGAAGAGCCAACATAAAAATTTGAAGGCTAACTCTTCATAAACACTGGAATATAAAGAATTCAAGGACTTGAAGTAGAAAAATTTGCTTGCATTTCCAAAAAATATATTTACAAGGGGCGTCTTTACAAGACTTGTTTCCTCGAAAATACGTACACAAAAGAAAAAAGAAGGAAAGGCGAAACATGCCTACTATTCATCATTACTACCCTCTGAACCATCTCCAGGACCTTCTTCCAAAGCAACTAAGAGCGCCAATTCTTCCTCCGACTCTCGGGCCTCCTCGATCTCAGCTTAGAGATTAGCACCTTTAGCACTAGCTCCCTCTAAGGCTTGTCTCGTCGCCTTTGCACTAGCATGAGCGACAGTCTGAATCGGCTTTTTCTCGGCCTCCATCGATATATCTAGGGCTATTTGATTCGACCTCGGATTCGGCCGCAAATAGCATAACAATCTCTTCTCGAGCATTTTGGAGAAGACCCTGAGTCGATGCCAATTCCGAGGTCACTACCTCGTTTCGCCTCCTCACCTCAAGGATCTCCACATTCTTTTGCTTGATCTGCAAAGTAAAAGATAAGTCAATAAACAGTGAATTATGAGAACAATAAACGGATTTACGAATAACAAATCACCTGCTCAGCAAGGAGCCTTTTCTCAGAGCACTCCCTCCAAACTTGCTCGAAGCTTGCTTAAATCCTTCTTCTTTCAGGTAGAGGAGGCATCCAACTCCTGTAGTCCTAAGGTGAGCTTCTCGAGCTCCTTTCTACAACATGAAAGCTCATCTTGGAGCCTAGATAAGGTGTGATCATACATCTCCTTAGACTACAGCGAAACAGAAGATACAAAAAAACGAGGAAAATGCTTGAGACTAGAAAAATATACATAAACAACTATCACCTGCCGCTGGAACTTCTCTGATGTCTCGATAGCGTTGGGAGCATTGAGATCGATGACCTCGCTGATATCGTAAATGCCATCAACGAAATTACCAAGCTCATCTCCCCCTTGCGAGGACCTCCTATGTTAGCAGCATTTGGGTCCTGAGCGTCCCTTAACTTACGGAACAAGATCCGAGGACTCAAATTAAGGCCATCCAGGGCATCGATATTGCCAAGGGGCAAATCGTGCCCCAAAAAAGCTTCGGGCCCAAAACCTTTGGAACCAGCAGGAATAGTCTCCCTAGTGGGAATTGCGCCACATCCGATCAGGGGTTTAGGGATCGCGTTTGCACCCTCCTCGAGGGTCTCCACCGTACGGGATCGATTTGAATCGACCGTTCCTAATTCAGCAGCTTTAGATTGGGACACATGCGGGACAACCGCACCCAAACTCGTTCTTTGTACAAAACGGTACTTATCCTCATCATCGTCTTCATCCCTAGTACTGGGACTTACTCCGAAAACTGAAGCTGAGGTCCTTGCGGCAGCTTGAGGCCTACGTGATTTAGGTTTCTTTGCCACAGGAGAATCAACAGTCGCCTTTTACTTCCTTTTCTTGCCCTTATCAGGCTCTGAAGTCTCCACATTACCGTCAGGAGGCGGTCTCATCTGTACTCCATCGCCAAGGTCTATGCAAACATAGTGGCCAAAATTTATCAGCACAAATAATGCGGGGGAGAAGCATAAAAATAAGATATAGATGGCAAGAAAGATTTTACTGTGATTCTCGTCCACCCACCGCATTTTAGCCAGGTCTGGACATGACCGCATGAGATAGGGGAATGAGGCATCCAATCACCTAATCCATCCAAACAGATCCTGAACCGTTTTAGGATACCAAACCATAGCTTCAAAAACTAAGAGATCACTTTTGGGAGAAAAGTGAGAAGACTATAAAGCATGTTCGAAGGAGAGATACTTATTTTGCACGTTACACTCCTCCGGGAAGGGCATCTTTTCAGAAGGGATGATGTCTGAGGTCCTCACTTGGACAAACCTGCTCATCTACCCTCGATCCTTATCCTCATCGATGCTTGAGAAAATGGCTTTTTGGACCGATGGTGAAGCTTAATCAAACCTCAATAAAATTGAGGGCTATACAATCTAATCAAATGGTCGAGGTAGAGGTTGCACCCTCGACCTTGTTGGAAAAGTGGCGGTGCATATAGAGTATTCTCCAGAAATATAGATAGATTTGACGGAGCATCACTCGGTAGAGAATGACTGGATCTATCATCGAGGAAGAAGGGTTCGAAGAATCGACCAGAACCAAAGTGAATGGGTATGTATATACATAAAGGAAGCCAGTATTGTGGTTCGTTGTGCTCTCATTAGAGCGGGGGATCTCAACTAGCATTGCCTCCCTCCATTTGTGGTCTTCCTTCACTCTCCCTATATTGGTCACGACGCTAATATATCGAGACACGGGTTCGCACCATCCCGGTATAGACGAGGGTCTGTCGACGGAAAAATACTTCACCATGTTAAATTCAGTAGGGGTATACTGTCCAATGGTGGGTATCAATTTGGGCTTTCCTTTGGATTTTCGAGATGAAGAGGTAGCCTCATCTTTCTGAGGAACTGTCTTGGAAGTTCTAGCCATGATGGTGAGAAGGCTTTTCTAAGAAATTAGGCAGAGAATCAAGAACGGAAGAACAACGAATGTGAAAGGGGATGGATTTGGCTTTGAAAATTTGAAGATGTCGTAAAAGTGTGAATTACCAAATGACTGATGCATTTATAGAAGCCATATGGGCAGCGGAAAGGACGAACCAATAGCGGTTCGTCGACTTCTCGATAGTCGTATTTGATGGCAACCCTTGTGTGGCTTTTGAGTTATGGCATTTAATGCTCTGATGGGATGAAGTCATGGTGATTATGCTTAAGGAGTAGCAGTTCAAAATTGTTTCCTATCACTTTGCTCTAGGAAACGCGGGAACTATCTATATACGGCAAAAATCGACGGTTTGATTTTACAATCATCAAAGCATCTCGAGGATTTTTAGTAATCAAATCCGAGGGTTCTCGGTGATTGACTTCAAGGTAGTGTAAATAACAACCGGCCACGAGGTGGTCTTGATGGATCAAAGGCGAAGTTTCCAAGGCACATACGTAAAGCTGACAAAGCCTAATGGACTAGTCCAGAAAACGAATCAAGACATTAAATGGCTGTACCAACCCCATATCTTTGTAATTAATGCATTTGTACTATGTTAGGATTCCCCCTCTTATATAAAGGGGATCTTTGTCATTTTGTAGATATCTGTTGCTCAATACTAAATACATAAGAACATTTCCTCTGCTTTCTAACATATTCTCTTGATCTCATTACTTCATTTATTGCTTATACTTATTGTGTTCTATTTATTGTTCATCATTTATTGCCTATCATTGATCATAAAGAGCCATCATTTTTAGCTCTCATAACTATTAGTCGTCCCTCGATCATCCTCGGCGGGACATCAAACTCGACCCCGAGTCCTTGAATAAGCAAGTTTGAGGCCCCCATCTCTAACTGTTCGGTTCGATTGTCATACCCTTACTAAGCTGTAATCTTAATTTCCAACCTTTTACCTAGCATCCATCGCTTAACAACTAGTACAAAAATAGATCACGTATTTTTAGAGCCTCATAATCAAATTTAATTGTTATTACCATTTTCACGGTAAACATCCATATCTGCATTATCACCTGAAACTTTGTGTCCTTGATAACCCCTTCTGCAAACATAGCAAGCATTACTTCCCCTTTTGTAATAACACTTGAATTATCAAATCTAGACAAAGATCGTGCCTTTGGTATCACCTTGTCATTAGCTTGCATTTCATCCACCACTTTTGGTAAAATGATATTCACGGAACTGCCTGGGTCAATCAAAACTCGTTTTATATTAGTATCATCTACAAGTAAAGATATTACCAGTGCGTCATTGTGAGGAATCATCAAGCCGTCCGCATCTTAGTAATCAAATATTATACTATCTCCTTCCAAGGCGTGGCATATTCGCTTCCCGTGAGTGACTATGACTTTTGACATTTTTTTTGTAGCTGTATATGTCACACCATTGACCTCATTTCCCCTGGTTATTACGTCAACTGTTCTTTTTGGAGATGTGGGTTTCAGGGGCTCTTGTCTGTTCTTTATATATGACTATCTACCCTTCTTGCTGAATAAGTCAGTTAGATAACCTTGATTTAACAAATGCTCGACCTCTCCTTGTAGTAACCTGCAGTCTGTTCTATGGTCATGATCGTTGTAAAGTTCACACCAATAATCTGAATTTCTTTTTCTTGGTTCTGATCTCATTTCTTTAAGCCACCGCACCTTATCTCCCATACCTCTTAAAACAACCACCAGTTTTGAGGTACTGACATTAAAACTGTAATCCCAATTCTCACATGTGTGCTGAGTTTTCACCTTGTGTATCCCCTTCCTTTCTTAATCTAGATGAAGAACCCATGTCTTTTTGTCTTGATCTCGATTCAGATCACAAGTTTTCCTGTTTGGACCAAGAATCTCGACCTGTAGGACCCATATAAGGCTCATACCTATATTTCCTGCTCTTTTTTTGGTTCTTGTAAGGCCCCGTAAATAATTTTTGGTCTCAAAACTTAGTAACTCGTGGTGTCGACTCCGAATATGTAAGCCTTTAAAAATCAAAAGAATTAATTTTCCAGAAATTTTCAAAAATGCGATCCAGAATGCGGTCGCAGATCAGCAATGCGGACCGCATTTCATCAAAGTTGATGTTGAAAATGCGGTCCATTATGCGATCGCATAATCAATATGCGGACCGCATTCCTTCCGCAGAGTGAAGCAGAAGAATTGTCAAAGTTGATGTTGAAAATGCGGTCCATTCTGCGATCGCAGAATCGAAATGTGGACCGCATTTCCACCGCATACCCAGGCAGAGATGTTCAGTGATTGGGGTCAGTTCTGCGGTTCAATATGCGGACCGCATTTCGATTCTGCGATCGCAGATCTCACCCGGACTTCTATTCTCTAAAATTTAAAACCCAATCCCCTTTCTAATATAACGCCCTAACCCCTCATTTTAACCATTTTTCTGAACAAAATAAGAGAGAGGGAGGAGGGGTTCTTGAGAGAAAAGTTTATCTTCTTCAAAATTGTTCCTCAAATTACCCGGTCCAAAAAATTTTAAAACAAGTATCTTCATCTCCATTGCTACAAGTAAAATCCCTAACCCTTTTTCCTTGATTTCCAAATTTTAAGCTAAGGGAGGGAGTCTCATGCTTTGATTATTGAAATAATGGGCGGAAACTCACATGCATGTCTTTCAAAATCTAAAATTTAGTAAGGGAAATTGGGTAGAAGTAAGGGGCTGTGCT
>MU666937.1:96263-119563 GCA_026770625.1 Nicotiana glauca
ACTCCCGCCCCCACCAAATCCCCTTAGCCCCATATAGTCTGCAATTCTCATTGACTATTTAAGATAAGCAAATTCTCTAGTCCTTTGCATATTTGTATCTATGTGATTGTGTATTAATCTTTGAACTGTATGTAATAAATGAGGACATATTAAATTTTTAGTGTATTGCTTTCTAAGTGTTGTGGTGATAAAGACAATGTTTGTTTCTCTTCGAATATTTTTTTCTATTTAGGTTTATCTTTTACTGAGAATTTTTTGTCAATTTATTAATTATTATAACTTATGATTATATGTTTATCATAAAATAAATTATATTTATCATAATAGTTTATCTTATTTAAGCATATTTGTATTTAAAATAAATTGATAAATAGAATATTTTGTATTGTAACCGATCTGGAATCTAAAATTAAAAAAAAATTACACCCTTATAAGTGTAAATAGTTCTAAGGTTATTTAAGTCATTTTAATAGAATAGAGCATATCGACACTTTTTAAATCAAATATTGTAGCAGCTTATTATCAATTTCAGCACTTGTATCCAAACAAGTAATTACTTATTTATTAAATCAGTTTCAGCACTTAAAATTGCTTTGCATCACCTAATGCTTATCAGCTAATCCAATCGTGCTCTTAGAGCTTGTTTGGAAAGGCACCTAGGAATTGAATTTGCATGTAATTACATAGTTTGATATGTTTGTTTGTCCAAGTAATTACTTGATCAGCATGAAATGAGTGTAATTAGAGACTTGTAATTACACTTTTGAATTCTCAAGAGGAAGGTGAGAATAGGTGGTAATTACGATATGTAATAACAAGGTTACTTTGTAATATTCATCTTTTTGTTTTATTTTTAATTTATTTTCTTTATAACTTATTATTTCTATTATTTTAATTTTTTTTATTTTAGTTTTACTTTTAAATTTCTTTTTTAATTTTAAAATATATTTTTCTTTGTACATTATTTATCTTGTATTTATCTACCTTTACTTCTTGTAATTTCATGTAATTGCTCGTATATTTTATTTTCTTCATTTAGCGTAACTGCGTTATTATTCTAGTTTTTGAAACTACACTTCCTAATATTAGAAGTAACAAGTCACTACAAAACTTGGCATAAAATGAGTGATATCATTAAAGTGAATTTTACTGTTGAATGAGGTTATAAACTTATTATTTTTCTTATCTTAAGTTGTATTGGAACTTGTTCTATTATGTTGAAATTTGACATATGTTAAACTAATTTTTTTTAATCTTAAAATTATATTATATTTATGGTTCTAATTTACTTATTTTAGTAGTATTAGCTTGTTATTCACATTCCATGCTATTTTTAATTACAATTAATATATTAGTTTTGTCATACAAATGAATAATGTTACGACATTATATTTATAAATATTAATTTATTTTATCAAACATACGATTACTAATTAATGTATATTCAAGAAAAATATGGATGTTGTATGCCAAATCTAATACTATCATCTTTACTTATATTATGAGAAACAAACAGGTCGTCGTAATTATTATATTGTATAATTATTAGGTTGTTTAATTACTATGCTAATAATTACACTATTTCCAACAAGAGCTTTATGTATTTCGACTCCCATTTCACACGCCGAAAAATATTCTAAATGTCAAAATTACTTTTTTCTATCACGTATAAGACTCGTTACTACTCATATCTTAAAGGAGGTGCATAGAGTCAGCGAAAGCAGTGATAGAGGGCAGAAAAAAGGGTTTCCACTTTTCAATTGCAAAAATGACTTAGTTGGTGAGGAACTTTGAAGAAGAAAAGCATCTAGTTAGACAAGTTTCTAGTCCAAAAAGACATTACATGGCACACTTCAAATAGGTTGGTGACATTGGTGCGCAAAGACACAAACAAAAGGAAATTAATTAGGTGTATATTTTTGGAGGGACAAAGTTAACAGAAGTATTGAATTTACAGGACAGGTAGGTGAAAGTGGAGAAAGTGAAATTTCATACTAGAAAGAAAGAAAGAAAGAAAGTGGTCCAATTGATTCAAAATCCGAAAGGTTGTTGCTTCATTTTTTCAAGTAATAGGCTTGTCATTACACCTAATTGGTAAATGAAGAAGAAAAACTCTGCTCTATGGGGCCATGCCATTCTCCAGATTCTTGGCATTGCCTTGTATAACAAATAAAATCTCTATCTGCTTCTCCCATAATTGGTAATGACATTACCTAACCATTTTCTTATTCATTAAAATTACATGGAAAGCCAGAGCGGACTAAGCAAAGTGATTCTCCAACTGTCTTCCAACTACATTGAAAGTTTTACTTAATTAAGCAAGAAAATTATACAAAATATATTGTTGTTAGCCCAAATTGTTATTAAGTCCTTCCTCTTATTCTTCTTCTTCAAATGGAAGAAATATGCATGCGCAGTACACGTGTCCAACCTGGCTGCAACTGACTTCTATCTTTTTTTAAATTTACTCCATATTTATCTATTTAAAATTCTGAATTCGTATCTATTTATATTTTAATATATCATTCCTATGATTACGTCAACGATGGTAGATAATTGTGCCCCTAAGCCAAAAGCAAGCAAACTTATAGATTGATACTCACTAACCCCTTTCTTTTAATCATTTGATTAATGTCTTTAGGCAAGCTAAGCAGTAAGAATAAGGATTGATTTATTTAAGGAGTGATTTAATTGAATGTGACATAATCTCATACTATTTCATTTCAGAAAAAGGTTATAAAGAGTGGGGCACAATCCCTATCAAGAATTGCCAAGTGGGCGTTATGTGGCAGATGGGCGGCTTACAGTGAAAACTTGACAGGAAAAACATATGCGGTTGTATCCGTCCGGTCCACAATAAGTGTCCAATTCTAAATCTTATACAAAATTATCTAGTATGACTAAACTATCCTTATTTAGTAAGTTAATGTGATGAGAAAGAAATTTTTTTTATGAATATGCACATAAGGGTAAAAGAGTAAAAATAAATTAAATTTTTTCTTAATTACCTAACTAGACACTTATTTTGGACAAAAACCAAAAAGTAAATTTGACACTTAGTGGACCGGAGGGATTACTGACTTAAGGAGCAATATAGGATAGTCAATTTTTCTTTTCGGAAAAACAAAAAAGGGGGAATAAAACAAAGCACTAACTTTCAGAAGCAAAATCTAGATATAAAAAATTGCCGACCAGAGTTCCTTGTGACAGTGGTTTAGAATCAGCTAAGGCTGTTGAAGTTCTTCACGTCACCTTATATATACATATAATGTATAATAATTGATATTTCACTATCATGGCTTTAAGCATTTCATAGAGGGTGCGAGTCTTAGAACATTTGTATAATTGATATTTCATTGTCATGGCTTTAAGTACTTCACAAAGGGTGTGAGTGTGGAAGGGCGTAGCATAGAATTGGGTTAATGTCCGGATCTCACTAACCCAACTAATTTGAATTTGCATTAGGTAGACTATTAAAGAGGTAAGCGTTTCATATATAAAAATTATTTATTCTTAGAGCTCAAACTCAAAATCCCGTATTAAATGTAAAAGAATTTCACCCCTCCAACTGCACTTGCACATGTGAAGTGATTTTTTCTTTTAGGATAGGAATTGATTGGTCGTGTAGATTGCTGACTTGGGGATTTTACATCGTCAATGGCGTAGGCACGCCGTCAGAGTAGACCACAAAAATGAACACAGCTTTTATGGCCTCGTTTGGTTAGGACAATTCTTATAGTTGAAGAAAGGTATCTGGATATTCCCGGTCCTAGGTGTACAAGGGTATTTTAGTATTTCGACATGGAAAGATAATTTTGGAACATTGACTAGTTCCAAAACCAACCACTTCAAAAAGCTGTACAAATTATTGGTGTTTATTTGATTTATTTCGGTTAATTAGTTCCCTATGTTTCATATTAAATAAAGTAATTTTTTTTTGTCTGTTTCAAAATAAACGATATATTTTTAAATTTAAAAATAATTTAATTTTAAAGTCTTTTATTTTACTCATTTATCTTTAATGAAAAGCTTTTATAACCATACAAATGTCATGGTCCCACTAACTTTTTATGCCTTAAGCCTTTAAAACCACAACTAACTAAAATCTTCTTCGTTTTTCTTAAATTTCGTATCGAGTCAAACTAACTTATTTAATACGAAATTCGAACATAATTGTAGATTTGTAGTAAGACCGCCGCTAATAGTGACCAACAATTCTCAACGTTAAAACGATTAAATTTTGCCCAAACGTTACAATTTACAGCCTTGACTTTTAGCGCCCAAACAGGAAGAAGTGAGCGCATGTCTTAAACCACGAGAAATCAGAGTTCAAATTCGAACAGAGACCAAAATGCTACTCACTCTCGTCCAAAATAAGTAATTTTTTTTTGAATATTTTCACACAGATTAAGAAATTCACCTTCTAGCATTAATTAGAAATAAAATTGACCATATTAACCTTTACTATCTTACATAAACACTCCTAACACATATTCCAATACTATTTACTCCAAGGACAATAAAGGAAAAAAATTAATTTATTCTTAAAATCTAAAAAAATTACTTATTTTGGACTATAAAAAAAATATTAAAAAATTACTTATTTTGGACCGAAGGGAGTAAAAGATTTCATCCCATTTACCGGAGCCTGGGTAGCTACAATAACATGGTACCTATAGAGAGAAATAATCGACGTATGCAAGTTAACCTGGACACATACTCCATAAAAAATAAACTTGTGTGACTTTTGCAGAAAATTTTATTTTGTAGGCAACTTTTTTGTCTACAGTCTTGTGGACCTAGATTTCGGTGAATCCAAAAATGTAAGATTGAGGTCCATAAATTTGTGAGACAAAAAGAAATCTCATACAACTAGTATTAGTTGTACGAGACACAAAATAAAACTTCTCGACTTTTGCCCATTGAACGGGGTATAAGGGCCTTACGCCTCATGCATGTGACCAAGATATTGAAAAGAATTTATCAAATTGTTCATTTTAGCATTAAGTACTTTTGAGGCGAAGCAAAAGTAGTTTTTGACAAGCAGAAAAAAATAATTTATCTCCAAAAGTACTTTTTGAAAAAAATACATTTTGGCAAAGATTCAAAAATCAACTTATTTTGATAAGTGTTTTTTTTCAAAAGTATTTTTCTCAAAAGTAATTTTGATGAGAACGGGTTGTGTTTGACTAATTAATTTGAAAAATATTTCTGAGGAGCAATTAGTGGTTGGTCAAGTTTTTAAAAAGTATGTATTTTTCTCAAAAGTATTTTTGAAGAAAATTGTTTTTTTCTGCTTCTCCAAAATTACTTTTGATTCTCCTCAAAATCACTTTTTTGTTTTAAAAGCTTAACCAAACACTTCAACTTTGAAAAATAACATTTATTTTTTAGGAAAAATAAAAGTAGTTTTTGATTTGGAGAAGCTTGGCCAAACATGCTATTAAAAGCACTTTTTTAAAGCTGAGGCAAATATTAATTACTATTCAAAATTATTTTTCAAACTAAATAGTCAAATACAAACTGATTCTCACCCGAGAAGAAAAACACTTCTCAAAACAAGCTGGTTTATAAGCTTGGTCAAACAAGCTATACACTTTTAAGATTGAGGGTCAAAACTGGATTGGTTTATACTAGTGTAGTACGAAGAGAGAGCACAAGACCATGTTAAAGACCAATTCAACTCCGTGGTCTCTCGCCCACCTGAAAGGCTACCTCGATACTAGGGAGCATCTATTGCTGATCACAAAGGCAGGCTTTTTGCATGTGGGTAGTAAAATCTGTGATGTAATGACATGTCCAATACGAGTCCGGAGCCAATTATGGTTCTTTTAGATTCAAAATACATAAATAGGCAGGGAAAAAAAAGATGATATTTTTATATATAGTGCCATAATTTTTGGTGCTATACATTAATGTTAACTGTCCACCTATATATATATATATATATATATATATATAAACGTCATCTTTTTTTTCCCACTTATTTATGTATTTTGGGTCCAAAAGAACCACAATTGGGTTCCGGACTCTGTCCCGATACTTTGCTGTTTCTACACCTAAGCCACCGTTCCAGTTTTTTTCCAAATGAGATGCACAAAAGGCAAATACAATAGCTGAATCTTGAACGAAACCACCTGGGTGAGAAAGGAAAGAATTGTACATGAAAATGCAATAAGAGGAAGCATGCGCCTGATTGAAAGAGATCAAGCTAAAAATTCCTGGAAAAACTTCATAAATGGGCTAAAACTTACCTATGGAATGGCCTATGGGAGTAACAATCTAGAGATCCGTGGCCTCTGCTTGTCGAACCTATATATGTTTGTGAACTAGACAGGATGTCCGATAATTAGTCGAGGTGCTCAAAACTTGCCCGAATACCAGTAATATTTTTAAACAATGGTTAAAATTTAGAAAGATCAAGGCTCTTGTTAAGTAACACAAAGGTAAACGTTAAGCCCATTTCAGTAATCACAGATGTTAAACCACCCTTTTTCGTTTAGAAGGAAACTGAAACGGATTTGATAGCCATGAACTTTTCCTAGTTGATTTTCTCTAATATCGTGATGGACCACACTATCTAAACGGAAGATCCAGTATCTTACCTATTTTATGGCTTAGACTCATAAGATTGATTCCCTACGAGTCCATGACACCAAAACCAAATTTCAACATCCATTTCAAACTAAACGGCCAACATTTCCTACTGCAGAGGGACCAAAAAACCCTAGCAAAACAATGACGGAAATGCTAGAACGTGCTCCAGGCCATCATCAAACAAGCTTGTGATCAAACACAAAAAGAAACACAATAGATTGCATTTGATAAAATTTGTCACAGATTTAAATACTCAGTACAGCTAAGCTAAGAAAAGTATACTTTGATATAGAGTAACCCATGTAAAAGTGAGACATCCAAATCAGCTCACTTCATATAACAAAGTAGGCTAACAGGTTAAGCAAAATTCAGGGGTAATACACTAATGTAGTTGACCAAGTGTAATAAAGACCTTGCAAGCAGCTCTGTCACCCACAGTTCATTTTACCTCTTCATACTCGTCTGAGCTAACTCTTACTGGTTTTTAATTGCACATTACTTATTTGTCCAGCATCTACCTCTGTAGTTTCGGATGGAGGTGGTTCAGAACATGCCCTCAAGACAGCTTCATTCTGCAGAATAAAAATATTAAAACCTCTATATGTCTGACATTTTTTTTTAAAATGGGGATATAATTCCTTATAAAATCTAATTCGAAACACAGATCATTGAATAGAAATAAAGTCTAATGAGTTCTTCCAGGTCCACATACAAAAAACAAAAACAAATCATATTCTCATTAAATTATATCAACATGAGCAGCAACTGATACAGGTAAACAAATCCCAATATCACAAGTCATAGGGACTTGGAATTCCATTACGGTTACATTCTTTTGGCTGAGAGAAAAGGAAACATACTACATCAAGCTAAGAAAGTGTTCTCATCTTATAGTTCAAAGAGGTTAATTTGAAGGATGAGCCAAACCAAATGAATTTATCAACATGCTTGTGTACAACACTAGCTTTTACAGGCCCATACGCCATAAGGTGTATAACATATCATGCTGATAGAGATGTTGCTAAACTGCATAATGTATGACTTGAGATAATGTAATACAAAAGTTGCCGTTTATCATTTATCGTTTATAGTTTTGTTGGATGAGACAAAATGAACTGCAAAAAGATTTGAAAAAAGAACGTTGAAAGTAAGTTCTCATAACCTCTATAACACTGGTTCAGGATGGTACCACCTCACTGAGAAAGACCTGCTCTTTAACAAGGGAAAATGGTAGATGAATACTCACCCTAATGATTGAAGACACCAATATAAGTTGCTCAAATTACTTCCCTAATGGACTAGGCTTGAGAACTCAAATTGCAATTGCTTACTAATGGAATCTCCTCATAGCTTGCTTAGAGGAAAGAGTTACCATATAGCCAGAAGCACCAAAACAGTATTAAGAAATATTTACTACATGAATGAAGAGAATACAACAACAACAACCCAGTATAATCCCACTTAGTGGGGTCTGGGGAGGTTAGTGTGTACGCAAACCTTACCCCTACCCTGAGGTAGAGAGGCTGTTCCCAAATAGACCCCCGGCATCCTTCCCTCCAAGAACTTCCCACCTTGCTCTTGGGGAGACTCGAACTCACAACCTTTTGGTTGGAAGTGGAAGTTGCTTACATGAATGAAGAGAATATATATGACAAAAATATATACACATTATATACTATATATTAATCAGTGGATACATAATGAACTATTCAAACTATATTGACCCTAGAAGCAGGACTATGTTTTCAATCCTATGAGCATGTTTTAAGCATATGAGCTAACATCTAATGAGCTTATAAATTAAAATATGTACTCAAGTTGAACAATCCCATTCGAAAACCGTCAAACCATGTCAAATATGAAAGGTGAATTCCCGAAAAGCTAATCCACTATCAGTGCCTTATTCCAGGTAACCATTACCAGACTGGACTTTTAACAAAATCATTTGTGCTGGTTTCCCATTTCCATGTTCTCCTTTTTTGAAAGATAGGTTTGTTTGGTTTGTCTTGGATTACGTACAGTTAAGATCAAGACCACAAGACACGCCGATTATTTGTAAGTATATCATCTCTTTCTCAGATAATGGCTAAATGGGTTTGTTTGGTCACTACTATGTTGCTCGGACTCGGGTATGGGTATGGGTGTGGATATAGAGGTAGGATTCTTCATCACATAAATTTTAGGATTCAGGGATATGGATCCGAGTGCAAATATGGGTGCTAGTCTATGGTTAACAAACATATATAAGTATATATTTCAATAAACTAAATTGAACTAAAATAAATAAAATTTAATTTTTTATTCATAAGATATCTCGTGTAACAACAAAGCACTATCATATTTTATATAACTATATATAGGACATAAACCCAAAAACCAAACCAAATACCCAATCAATCGATACTTTTTGGTCATAGACGTAGACAAAGCACCCAAGGTAAGTTTACGAAATCTGGTGTGGATTCCACATCCATACACAAATTGTGTCGGATCAACACGGGCGCGGCTGGGATTTTTTGAAGAGTTCGAACAACATAGGTCGCTATCATTACCTGAGCCAAAATAAATACTACATGTTCATCTGTTTTGTCTAAGTAGCTCATTTAAGCAATTTTACTTTTCTATTTGTAATTTCTTCTTTGGGGAATCATACAATACGGTCATCTATCCAAGGATGTATTGATTGAAAATGACCTAAAAGTATGTATGTATGTATGTGTATATACAAAGATATATATACTCTTAAACTGATCATACATTCAAATAGTTTCACAAACAAATAAGGAGAAGAAAGGGTCCACAAAAAACATAAAGGAAAGAAAGATTAAATATGCAAGAATTTTAGAAAGTCATTGATATTATATACTACATAATAAAGACTGTCTTTTGATAAGCAAAGGAAAAATATTATAGATGGTAAACTTGCACTGAGCCAGTGTTACAAAAGATAACCACAGAATGTGCAATTCCCCTATCAGATCAATCAATGCATCTACATCATGTACAATTGTAAGGTCGCTCCTAGCTGCGGTCAGCTATATGAATCCTTACTATCCATATTGCTCCATTTAAACCCGTCTAAATCCAAAATAAAAAAGTCCCTACACTCTATTCCTCAAGGTTACTATTGAATGAGAATAATGGCAGTTTATTAACTATTTCAACCTCATTTACAAGAAAATTTGATCGTTTTCTATAACCGAGAAATCACAAGGTCAAGTAGCAAAAGGTTCGAAACTCGGTAAATAATGGCCCATGAATATTTGCATGTTAAGATAATAAGATATTTAGTTCATCAATGCCCTGAAAGATAGTCAACCTAAATTATCATGAATAGGGAAACCACCTCAAGGCCATCAAACTCAAGAAACCATTAAAAGAATCAAGTAAAGAATGCAAATAAGCGTTCTCCAACAACACTCACCGGAGCCTTCTCCAAATATCATTAAAGTAACTAATGGTCACATGATATTGTTAAAGATGATATTTCAAAGTAAATTCCGACTCTACTAAGTCAATGGAACAAAATCCTTGGAATAAGATGGATACAATCGAAAAATTAACTGGAACTTCTTTTGATCCTTCAGTTATTTATTTTTTTATAAAAAAATTAGCCCTCTTTGAGCAAATGAAGACTTTCTAAAATTCCTAGGACTAGAAAAAGTGACTTTCTTTCTTCTTCTTTTTTGTGGCAACGGTGCTCGGCCCAGCTTGCTACACTAATACCCAAGCTGCTGCTACAACCCACAAGAGTGTCAAGTAACCCTGCCAAGTACGTCCAAACTCATTGCACTTTTGAAATTATGAATTCAGAATTCAGTATTTGTTATAATTTTGGTAATTTTACACATATATCTATGCTCCGTATCCTAAATGAGTTCAACCTACCTAACACATACTCCATCCGCCTCATTTATTCAAAAAATAACCTAAATTATTTACCTCAACCTAAGAAACTAAACTTAAGATCTCCTACATATAATGTCATCAACTGAATATAAAAAAAGCATACGTGATGTGAATCAGTATAAAGCCCTAAACTTCTACAAGGAAAGAAGAATAAAAGGAAAAGAAGAGTAGGAAGTTGACCTGCCAAACACGGCGAAGACGTTTCTTGGCATTAGCTTTGCGAGTAGGAGTGAGCTTTATTCTTTTCCAAACAAGCCCGCCGGAATCATGCTTCTTCACTATTTCCATTACCCTTGTTCCCCAAAACGCACCCCATGTCGCCATTTTCACTATCTCCCTCTTTCTTTCTGCGAACAATGATGGGAATTCCGTTTCGTTATTTTTACCACGGACTGGGCCTAATACAACATAAGCCTAGCCCATTTTTCAATCAGCCCAAATAACTTTTCCTTCTTGCAAATCAATGGTTGTAAGTTGGGCTTTAGCTGCGTTGATACCCAATTTTGTCCTCATATATTTTTTAAATAATATGCATACTTTCAAAATATTATTTTTTGTATTATTATCAATTACAACATCTACACTAGCATTTTTTTTTTATAATTTTTCATAATTTTAGAGTTTTTAAATTAATTTTTCCTTGCATTAATTTACATAAAAAATCAATAATTACTCTTTTCAATTATTTGTGATGACTTAATCACCTAAAATTATTGTTTGCATCCCTAATAAATTTTTAGAAATATATATATATATATATATATATATATAATATTACAATTGCATTTTAGGCTATTCGCATAAATTTGCAATAGTAGCCTATATTTTACATTCTTATTGCAATTGACATTTCATTTAGGGTCAAATTAATATTTTACATTTTTATAGTCTCCTATTATTGTTTAAAGTAATAATTTACGTAAGTAGTATTTTTATATATTTATTTAGCTATTTTATTAAATTATTTTCTTTGTAATTTCTATTTTTAAAAGCTTGCCCAATTTTCGATCAATTTTCGGACCAAACCAGCCCAATACACTAACCTAATAACCCCAACTCAAATCCAACAAACCGGTCACGACCCATTTAACTAAGCCGACCCAACACCCCTTTAAAATCTTTGCCTTTAATTTCTAATATCAACTGCCCGCATTTAATCCCCCCTTTTAAATCACCCAAACCCTAATACACATTCCTTCTAAACCCTCCACCCTAAAACTTTTCCTCTTTATGAAGAACCCTAATTGCCGCTCTCTAAACCCTTCTCTTAATCCCTCTTCGAATGTGATTTTCCTCTTATTTAAGTACCATATTTGTGTGTTTTCGCTACTGGTTGATTCTCCATGGTATCACCTAGTACTTTCCCAAATATGGCAAGTACTACCTCTCTGATTCTGTCCGAATGAGTCCTATTTCTTGAATTTGGACCGTATTTCATCTACACGCATTCGATTATACACTATGTGAGTTCGATTTTGTTTGAATTCTGCAAATTTACACTTTTCCTTAAAAAAACTAGGGTTTACAGATTTTCTCTCTTAAATTGATTTCAAGTCGATTTGCATGTGTTCTTTTTCTTGTTTGTTATTTAAATTATTCTGTTTCCTTATATGTTTGCTCGATTTTTGACTACTATATAGACCCCCTTATTTTCCCTTTTGGGACAGACTGGGAAATCGATTTTTACTAAATTTGGGGTTTTTTTCTACCCTCTTGCTTGGTATTCTGTACTAGGCGGCTGAAAAACAAGGCCATTAGCATCTTGTTACTTAACCCGTTCTTGGTGCGATCACTGCCTGGGGTTCATCGAAGCTCTTGGTAGCTTTGATGTATTAGGGATTCTGGGTTTTCTGTGGGAACCTATTCTTTATCGTTCTTCGCTTAACTGGTGAGTCACCATACTTTGCAATTTCATTCCTAGGCATCTATGATTTGTATACATTTGCACTCTTGAAATTGGTTAATTCAGTATGTTTTCTGGAGTGTAATTCCACTTGCTTTCCTCAACTCTTTAGGTCTCTTTAACATTTAGCTTCAAGCATGCCTAGACCTGGTTGTATTAAGTTCTGACCAGTCAATGTGTTAGAAATAAGTTCTTCAACATTATTAAATCGGGAGAAAGAATAGAAGAAGAGATCAGGAGCGTAATGGTGACAAATTTCCAAGCACTCCAGGCTAAAAATAAAGCTTTATAGTCAGGAGGTATCTCCAAGAAGAAAGAAGTGGGTGCAATAATGGTAGCCCAAGGCTCAAAGTCTCATCTCACATACCAAACACCTCTACACATATACTAGCCTTTACCCCACAGATATCAATAACCTGCTGCCACCTACCACATTTATAATACCGAACCCGCATATTATCACTCATCACCACCAGCCCGCCAAAACTGCCAAAAACCCGTACCAAATTTCAACCGCAAACCACCAAGAAAATACACTCTGTTATCTGAACCTATAGACCAACTTTTACGAGAGACTAAATGTTGTTGGTTATGTAACTCCCATACCCGATGTTGTCATGGAAAACTCTTCCTAACGGATTAACCCAAACAAGACATGTGCCTATCACCCAGGCATGAAGGGTTACACCATTGATGAATGTCGCACTCTGAAGGACAAGATCCAGACATTAATTAACACTAAAGTTATACAGGCAAAGGAGACCGCACCTAATGTTCGTAACAATCCTCTCCAAGATCACAGAGGTGAGAGTAAATATGATAGAGACCAATGAAGAATGGGATCTAAAAAGGTCAATTGGACTCATTCAGGAGGGGATGATCCTAAAACATCTCCAATCACCCTCACACCCATTGTAGTGCAAACCCAGGCACCAATTGAAGTTAAAGTAGTCGTACTAGGACCATTTAAAGTTGAGGTAACCTCACCATTCACTGTGATTGTAGCACCTACTCTATATTACTAGTCTACAGTTATACCACGGGATTATGTTGTGAAGGCAAGAAGAAAAGGAAAGGCAAATATGGAAGAAATAGGTGCAGCACAAGGCATGACCAGAACCGGTAGGGTTTATAACTTGAGCATTTGGGAGGAACAAGCAAAAAACTGCCTCTTAGCCGCCTGTCATTGAGACTGGCCCGAATGACCTATGGAGAAAGGTGAAAGCAAGAGAATATTCTATGGTTGATCAACTGAACAAAACCCCTGCTCAAATATCTATTTTATCACTACTGCAAAATTCTGAGGCACATAGGAATGCCCTGATAAAGGTATTGAATGAAGCCTATATACCTAATAACATTACTAGTGGGGAGATGACCAATATGGTCGGGTAGATGTTGAAAGACACAAAATCACTTTTCATGAAGATGAGTTGCCACCAGAAGGACTAATCCACAGTAGGGCACTAAATATCACAGTGCAATTTGAGGACAAATTCATCGCCAGGGTCCTAATAGATGGGGGTTCAAGTCTCAACATATGGGTCTGCATGAGATATGAGCAGGGAATATGAATGTGAAAGCATTTGGTGGGTCTCAAAGGTCCACGATTGGAGATATCAACCTCAGCCTACAGATGGGCCCAACCTGGTTAGATGTCGAGTTTCAAGTGCTGGATATATCTGCTATAATCTACTATTGGGATGACTCTAGATACATGCCGCTAGGGCTGTGGTCTCTACTCTACATTAGGCCATGAAGTTTCAGTGGAACCATCAGGAAGTGATCATCTATGGGGACGGAAGTAACCCCATTTACACCAATCAGATTGTTCTGGTCGTCGAGGATAGAAGGAAGTTGGGTAGAGAAACATACCATCGCATCGAGCGCTTTAACGCGATTGAGAAAGAAAAATGGTGGAGCAGTAAGATAGAAAGCATACTGGTATGGATATGGTATGAACCCGTCAAGGGTCTCGACAAAAATCTCCAAGGGATCACCAAACTGGTACAGTTAAAGTGTCGCCATACAACTTTTGGGCATGGGTATGAGTACACTTGGCAAGAGTATCAAGATTGGTCGCCACCATGGTATGGTCCTTATTATCCGCTGGAACAACCAGTACCACATTTGCACCAGACATTTCAATAAGCTGGCGTGATATGGGGGTCTAAAGAATATGAAGTTTTAGCCGGCATAAGGAATCTATTTCTAGATGATGAAGACATGGACTGCAATATGATAGTTGAGGAGGAGGAGGAGGAAGACCTTACTAATCAGACCATAGAGAAAGGAGTTGTTCTCAAGAACTGGACTGATGTACCATCCCAGGCCCGTCGAGTTCCTAGGTAGCCTGGAAACTAGCATCAATTATTTTTAAAAGCAACTTTATGAGAATCTAAGACATTTTTAGTATTTTGTTTTGAACGTATTCTGTTTTGAAATAATTGCTCGAGTCATCGAGCCGTACTTTGTTTTGATGTTTTCAAGATTTATTTAATGTGCTATTTTTAGTATTTATTATTATTCTTTATGTTTTTCGCTCTACAACATTATTATTACTTATCCCGATGAACCTACGACTGTGACATATAATAAGACAACGCAACATAAGGATAGTGATTCAGAGGATCTGGAAGACGATGTAATACTTGAGGAAATTGTTAGATAAGTGGAAATTTTTTTAAAACAAGCCTAAGTCTAATTTGGAGGAAACCGAGACAGTTAACTTATGGGATTCCGAAACAGACAAGGAAACCCGTATAAGCATTCACCTATCACCATCATAGAAGTCACCATCATAGAAGGAAGAGTAGATCCAGTTCTTGAAGGAGTATGAAGAAATCTTTGCATGGTCTTATAATGACATGACTGGCCTGAGCACATCTACAGTGGCTCACAAGTTGTCCACTGATCCCGCGTGTCCACCAGTGAAACAGAAATTCAGAAAATTTGAACAAGATATGAGTTTGAAGATAAAAGAGAAGGTCACTAAGCAAATCAAAGTCAAGGTTCTCAGAGTGGTTGAATATCCAACCTGGTTAGCCAATATTGTGACGGTTTCGAAAAAGGATGGGAAGGTCAGATATGTGTCGGTTATCGGGATTAAAGAGACCAAGTCCCAAAAGATGATTTCATGTTGCCCAATATACACATATTGATCGACAAATGTGCCAAACATGAAATCCAGTCTTTTGTGGATTGGTTCGCGGGGTATCATCAAATCTGGATGGACGAAAACAATGCCGAAAGACATCCTTTATCACACCATAGGGGATGTATTGCTATAAAATGATTCTGTTTGGCCTAAAGAATGCTGGAGCCACTTACATGAGATCCATGATAACTATTTTCCATGACATGATACACAAGGAAATAGAGTTTTACGTGGATAAAGTCATCATCAAATCCAGAAGAAGCACAGATCATATAGAAGACTTGAGAAAATTCATCAATCGGCTTCAAAGGTACAATCTGAAACTGAATCCTGCAAAGTGTGCCTTCGGAGTCCCTGTCGGAATAGGTTTCATCATTAGTCGTCGAGGGATTGAATTGGACCCATAAAAGGTAAAAACTATCCAGGACTTTCCACTTCCAAAGAACAAGAAAGTTGTGATGAGTTTCTTAGGGCGTCTCAACTATATCATCCGTTTCATAGCACAATCAACTGTGATCTGTGAACTGATTTTCAGAATGCTGAAGAAAGATGCTGCAACAAGCTGGACTGAAGAATGCAGAAAGCCTTCGACAAAATCAAGGAGTGTTTATCTAAACCACATGTTCTGGTCCCACCAGAACCTAGGATACCTCTTCTACTGTACTTATCTATACTTGATGAGGCTTTCGGCTGTGTCTTAGGACAACACAGCGAGAGGGGAAGAAAGGAGCATTCCACATACTATCTGAGTAAGAAGTTCACATGCTACGAAGCACGGTATTCTTTGCTAGAACGCACCTGTTGCGCTTTAACATGGATAGCTTAAAAGTTAAGGCATTAGTTCTGTGCCTACACCACATATCTCATATCAAGGATGGATCTGCTAAAATATATCTTCCAGAAACCCATGCATATGAGGAACTAAGCGAAATAGTAGATACTACTAAGTGAGTTTGACATCATCTATGTAACTCACAAGGCGGTCAAAGAGAAAGCATTGGCGGATCATCTTGCAGAAAATCTTGTAGGTGGAGAATACAAACCACTAATAATGTATTTTCCTAATAAAAAAGTATCATTCGTAGGAGAAGATATCACTGAAACATATGATAGTTGGAAAATGTTCTTCGATAGAGCTGCAAACTTCAAATGAGTGGGTATTGGAGTAGTTTTAGTGTCACAAACAGGTCAACACTATCCAGTATCCGTAAAGCTCATGTTTCCATGTACCAAGAATATGGAAGAATATAAGGCTTGCATCTTGGGACTCAAGTTGGACATAGACATGAACATTCAGGAATTGCTGGTAATTAGAGATTCAGACCTAATGGCACATCAGGTTCAAGGAGAATGGAAAGAATACCAAGATATTGCCATGCCTGTATTATGTACAAGAATTTATGAAGAAATTTACAAAAATAGATTTCAAACATGTTCTGAGAATCCAGAACGAGTTCACAGATGCATTGGCCACTCTATCTCCCATGATACAACACCCAGACAAGAATTGCATTGACCCTATCCCAGTAGGGATTCACAAACAGCCGGCTTATTGTTCTTATGTTGAAGAAGAAACTGATGGAAATCCATGGTTCCACGACATCAAAGAATATTTGGAAAAATGAGAATACCCGGAGCACGCAAATCATACTCAGAAATGCACACTCGGAAGGTTATCCAACCATTTCTTCCAAAGAATAGGAATCCTATACAGAAGGATTCCAGATCTAGGGTTACTACGGTGTGTGGACACAAGGAAGCATCCAAATTGCTCGAAGAGATACGTTCCGGAACTTGCGGACCACACATGAAGGGCTTCGTCTTAGCTAAGAAGATATTGAGAGCAGGATATATTTTGGATGACTATGGAAACAGACTGCATCAGGTATGTCCAAAAGTGTCATCAACGCCAAGTACATGCTGGTATGATACGAGTGCCACTCAATAAACTCAACATAACAAGTGTATCGTGGCCTTTATCCATTTGGGGAATTGATGTCATCGATCCAATCGAACCCGCTGCTTCAAATGGGAACAGGTTCATTCTAGTAGCCATAGACTATTTTAGAAAATGGGTTGAAGCCGCATTGTACAAGGCTGCAACTAAGAAGATAGTCACAGATTTTGTTAGGGGTAGTATTATTTGTCGATTTAGGGTATCGGAATCAATCATTATCGACAATGTCGCCAACCTTAATAGTGATTTGATGATATCCATGTGTGAAATCTTCATGATCAAGCATAATAATTCCATAGCATAAAAGCCGCAAATGAATGGAGATGTGGAATCAGCCAATAAGAACATCAAGAAGATATTAAGGAAGATGGTAGATAATCACAAACAATGGCATGAGAAGTTACCATTCTCCCTACTAGGATATCATACCACGTTTCGCGCATCAATTAGGGAAACTCCTTATTTGCTGGTCTATGGTACTAAAGCCGTCATTCCCGCCGAAGTAGAAATTCTTTCTTTGAGAATCATACAAGAGGCCGAAATCAGTGATGCAAAATGGATACAAAGCCGTCATGAACAACTGGCTCTCATTGATAGAAAAGGAATGAATATGGTATGTCACGGACAACTTTACCAGAACAAAATGTCCAGAGCTTTCCTGCATCAAGATGAAGCCAAAGGGAAAATTTCACCCAATTGGCAAGGGCCCTATATGGTTCACAGAGTACTAACAAGAGGAGCACTCATACTTGCATAAATGGACGGAGAAATTTGTCCAAAACCTATCAAATCAGACGCAGTCAATAGATACTATGTTTAGATTGTTTAAACTTCTTCATTTGATGTAACTGAACTACGCTTGACCTGATTCCCGTTTAAGAGGGGACAAGTAAGTAGACCTGTGGGTTCAGTCACATCTCAATACAATCTTCATTTTGCCATGGTCAAAAACTGGGACAGAATTTTGAGGAGGACCCTCAAATTTCTAAAGAAAGTCCAGCTAATTTCGTCATAACACTCAAAGAATTTCTTTCAAACTGGAGCAGAATTTTGAGGAGGACCCTCAAAATTCTAAAGCAAGGAGGTCAAAATGTCTCTAAAATACATCGCAGTCATTGGTTCATCTAACTTACTTGATATCGCATAATACTATATTTCAAATAACTACATTCACTAAATGCATGCATACTTTTAAAAAACTTTTTTTTTTTTTACAAACAACCACATGTTGCCTGGGGTAACTTAAATAGGATCTCAAGACATGAATAAAAGCAAAGCGAGAAGGCGAAAGCACAAACCAACCTTCCCTACAAAACTCACAATTTTTCTTTGGATGCAGGCACAATGAACATAATAGGAGTATTCACAAATACACACATATCAAAATTACTATCTTCATAACGACAAAGTCACCAAACGCAAGCACATGTCCATCTAAGAAAACCTCTGCTTTCTCACTATCACTCATTATTTTTTGCATGAGGCTAAGCCTTGCCTCCTTAACTGCATAAGGCTAAGCGCTTTCTTTCCATGAGACTAAGCACTGTCTCCTATTTTGTATGAAGCTAAACCCCGCCTCCTTAAATACATAAAGCTAAGAACTACCTTTCTTTGCATGAGATGGAGCATTGTCTCCTATTTTGCATGAGGCTAAGCCTTGCCTCCTTAACTGCATAAGGCTAAGCACTGCCTTTCTTTGCATGAGACTAAGTATTGTCTCATAGGCTAGATAAGATTCAGAATAAAGATATTCAGGAGAGGGTAGGCGTGGCTCCTGTGGATGATAAGATATAGGAAGTGCGGCTTAGATGGTTTGGACACGTGAGGAGGAGAAGCCTAGATGCACCGGTTAGGAGGTGTGAGAGGTTGACTTTGGTAGGTACATGAAGAGGCAGAGGACAACCTAAGAAGTATTAGGGCGAGGTGATCAGGCAGGATATGGTACGACTTTAAATTTCTGAGGACATGACTCTTGATAGGAACATGTGGAGGTCAATCATTAGGGTAGTAGGCTAGGGGATAATCGAGAGTTCTTCCCTCTTTGTACCGGTTAGTCTGATAGAGTTTTGTTTAGGTTTGTTAGCGATCTATGTTATGTTAACATTGTTGTTTTGCATAGTTTTGTGTTATTGTCCTTTCACTTAATCGTGTTGTTATTTTCTTTCTGGCATTTTTTGTTGTTACATGCTTTTTTTATTATTTCTTTTTTAATGTTATTGTCTCTCCTGCTGAGCCGAGAGTATCCTAAAAATAGCCTCTCTACCCTTTTCGGGATAGAGGTAAGGTATGTGTATACTCTACTCTATCCAAACCCCACTAATGGGAATTTACTGGGTATGTAGTTGTACTTTCTTTCTTTGCATGACTAAGCATTGTCGCCTATTTGCATGAGGCTAAGCCCTGCCTCCTTAACTGCATAAGGCTAAGCACTGCCTTTCTTTTCATGAGACTAAGCATTGTCTCATATTTGCATGAAGCTAAGCTTTGCCTCCTTAACAACATAAGGCTAAGCAATGTCTTTCTTTGCATGAGACTAAGCATTGTCTCCTATTTTACATGAGTCTAAGCCCTGCCTCCCCTTCTTGAATAAGGATAAGCATTGCCCTTTTATCAAGACCAAAGGCTATCTTCACTACGCCATCTAAGACTTAGCAATATCCTCCACCCACCTAGGGCTAAGTACTACCCTGACTTTACCAAGACTAAGCTTTGTCATGTTGTGTCTTTGCATATGACCAAACATCATGTCTTTACATTTCATGGGTTGAAACAATGCCATTTTCTCCAAAGGAATCATAGTCTGAAGGCATCATCCTCATCCGGAACACACCATTCCGTGGCCCAATGATCTATCAAAAGTGCACATCATTATTCAAAGGCGTCATGGTTCAGAGGCACCATTCTCATAGCCCGAGGACATTATTTCATAACATGCGAATACCTTATCACATGATTCATGTCCTAGGACGTCATGGACTAAGGACATCATCCTCACCGCCCAATGATAATATTCATGGTCCGAAGGGAATATGTATCATGCTTAAATTCTCACAATAATCCATATATAGTTGCATGCATCGTATTTTAAGTTTTGCAGGTAATCCAGGAAGTAACCGTTCTCTTAGTGGGAGCAATCTTTGCTTCGGTTTCCGTTCATGGCGTTCACATCGTGCAATTATTTCAAGCATAACCCAACCACCATCAGTTACCTACGTTTACTCGATAACTATTTAGATACTCGTTCTGAGATACATCCGTAACGTTTCAGACACACATTCACAATTTTGTATAAACTCATCTGATATTGTCCTACCCAAGAGAACCCTCATACGACTATTCCTATAACAACTCTATCGATTCAGTTTACCGTTGGATCTAAAACTACACATGGTCTGCTTTCCGTAACACCAGGGATATGTAGGCAACTCATTGACTAGGGTTTGGCCTCCATTTTTTAAATTACCTCATTCGGTCAAAATCGGTCATTATTTTCTTTACCCAACAACTCTTTCATCATTCTCGGGTAAAAAGGGGCAGTTGTTAATACCCAATTTTGCCCTCATATATTTTTACATAATATGCATACTTTCAAATATCATTTTTTGCATTATTATTATTATTATTAATTTACTCAAGAATTTATTATAATATTTCATAATTTTAGGGTTTTTAAATTAGTTTTTCCTTGCATTAATTTACATAAAAAAATCAGTAATTACTCTTTTCAATTATTTGTGATGACTTAATCATCTAAAATTATTATTTGCATCGCTAATACATTTTTAGAATTTTTTACCCTATTTTTTATTTAGTTACAATTGTATTTTAGGCTATTCGCATAAATTTGCATTAATAGCCTATATTTTGCATTATTATTGCAATTGACATTTCATTTAGTGTCAAAATAATATTTTATATTTTATAGTATCCTATTATTGTTTAAAGTATTAATTTGCATAAGTAGCATTTTTATATATTTATTTAGCTATTTTACTGAATTATTTTTCTTTTAATTTCTATTTTTAAAAGTTGGCCCCTATTTTTGATCAATTTTCGGACCAAACCAGCCCAATACACTAACCCAACAACCCCAACCTAAAGAACCCAGTCGTGACCCATTTAACTATCCCGACCCAACACCTCTTTAAAATCCTAGCCGTTGATCTCTAAGATCAAAAACCCATATTTAATCCCCCCTTTAAATCACCCAACCCCAAACCCTAATACCGTTCCCTCTAAACCCACTGCCCTAAAACTCTCCCTCTTTCTGAAGAACCCTAACCGCCGCCTCTCTAAATTCCTCTCTTAATCCCTCTTCTAATAGGATTTTCCTCTTATTTACTTACCATATTTGTGTGTTTCCGCTATTGGTTGATTCTCCATGGTATCACCTAGTACTTGCCTGAACATGGCAAGTACTACCTCTCTGATTATGCCTGAATGAGTCAAATTTCTTGAAACTGGATTGTATTTCGTCTACACGAATTCGATTCTACACTGTATGAGTTCAATTTTGTTGGATTATGCTAATTTACACTTTCCCTAAAAAACTAGGGTTTACAAATTTTCTCTCTTAAATCGATTTCAAATCGATTTGCATGTTGCTTTTCCTTCTTTACAACAACAATAACAAATCCAATATAATCCCAACATGTGAGGTCTGGGGAGTGTAATCTATACACAGACCTTACCCTTACCTAATGTAGGTAGAGAGGTTGTTTCCAACAGACCCTCGGCTCAGGAAGAACAAGACGAATAAGAGAAAAGCAAGGAAGAGAAAAAAAAAGGGAGAGATAAAGGATAAGTAGTACCAAATAATAGCAACAGGGTATGCAATACCTGAGGCAAATAAAGCCATATATCGTAATAAAAATCTAAGAATATGAAGGGACATGCATGCTACTAAGACTATCGGTGAACAACTAAAAAAAACTACCCACTAACCTTCTACATTAATCATCGACCTCCACACTCTCCTATCAAGGGTCATGTCCTCAATGAGCTGAAGCAGCGCCAAGTCCTATCTAATCACCTGTACCCAATACTTCTTAGGCCTATCTCAACCTCTTCTCAAACTCTCCATGGACAACCTTTCACACCTCATGACAGGAGCATCAATGCTTTTTCTCTTAACATGTCTGAACTATCTCAGTCTCGACTTCTGCATCTTCTCCTCTATGGAGGCTTCTCCCCCTCTGTCTAGGATAACTTCATTCTTAATACTATATCTCTTGGTACACCCACACATCCATCTCAATATCATCATCTCTACTACTTTCATCTTCTACATATGAGAGTTTTCGGCTGGCCAACACTTAGACCCATACAACATAGCTGGTCAAACCACCCTACTCGATAAAACTTACCCTTAAGTCTTGGCGGTACATTTTTATCTCATAAAACACCGGAAGCAAGCCTCCACTTTATCCATCCTACTTCGATGCGATGTGAGACATCTTCGTCAATCTCCTTGTTACCTAGATAATATACCCGAGATACTTAAAACACGCTCTCTTGGGGATAACTTGAGCATCAAGCTTAACCTCTACGTCTGCATTATGGGTCCTGTCTCTGAATTTTCACTCCAAGTATTTTGTCTTGGTTCTACTCAGTTTGAAATCTTTAGACTCCAAGGTATGTCTCCAAACCTCTAACCTCACGTTAACTCCGCTTTGCGTCTTGTCAATAAATACTATATCATCGATGTGAGCACGTGATTTTTACCCCAAGTAAAGAATTCCAAAATTAAAATAAATAAAAGGGAATTAATTAGGAAA
>MU666940.1:2641-28330 GCA_026770625.1 Nicotiana glauca
CCTAGATGCTCGTGACTTGTGACACCCCGGTCGGGCTGAGTTAGGCTATAATGTTGATAATTAATGTTCTTTAAGTTGCATTTTCCATCTATTTATGTTTAGTAAGTGTTAAAGAAACGAATTGGGTTAGTTGGCTGGCCTTGTCTTCACGAGAGGCGCCATCACGACCGGGTATGGAGATTGGGTCGTGACAATATACATTTTATTAAAAAATTTAATTTATAAAAGTTCATGACCTATAATACTTTTTATGTAGTTACCATATTTTAAAATTATTATTCAATAATTAGGAGATTATGTCAGAATTGAGACAGCAAATTAAATGGCACGACCTTCGAACTCCAATTCCCTTCTCTAAGGGAGGAGTAGAAAGGATAGAAATAAAAACAGCTAGATGACAAAATGTAGATCTGTAAGTAGAACATATGCCCCACTGGAAACAAAGAATGGATAGGACTGGGAAATGATTAAGATTCCTATGAAACTAAAATTTATCATGAGAGAACAAATTTAAAAGATGGCTACACACCAATGGTAGAGAACTTCACAAAGTAGGTCAGGAGCAATGATTTTAATGGAATCTAAACAGTAACAATATGGACATCACATATTATTGAGTGTTTGTTGTCCACCTGATGCTGCCATAACAAGCAACACATCAAATGGAAAGATGAGCAAAATGCAATTTCCCAAACGGAGAACCAAAGTTCCTGTTTTTCAGAAAACAACATTTGAAAGTAATAGGTAAAAGGAGTGATCTACCTTCTGAACATGGACTTCAGGGGAGTCCCCATATTTAAGAGCTTTTTTCTTCAGTAGAAGCCCTTCTAATTTAGAGCAGACCCGAATATGTGCAAGTGCTTCTTTCAGAGCCTATCAATAAAATGAAAACTGACGCGTTCAATCAAGTTTTCTATTTCTAACGACAAAACAAAAAAGGAAGTTTTAGCCTAATTTATGAAGTACTACGGAAAAAAATTGAAAAAGAACTTTCAGTTTCTTATCATGTCCACAAGATTAAACCAAAACTCCTGAAAGTAAGGCCCAGAGAGAGAATTCTATTTGAGGTGATGTTGATAGGTGAGGCACAGTAACATACCAACCATTTTAAGTGCAAATGACCATTGTTGATGCAAACGGGATAGCTCTCTCGTGCAGTAAGCTCATACAAAATTTATGAGACCTTACAAAGGTCTACAATTACAACAAGAAAGTTTTTTTAACAAGTAAAATTAGAACCATAAGAACTTCTTTTTAATAAGAGTAAGACCAGGATCACGAATTTTGTTCATGAAACCCAGAAAAGTGAGTTAAATCTGAAATCTAGAAAAGTGAGCTTAAATAGAGTTAGATAGTACATATCTTATATCCCATGCATGTAAACCATCTTAGAAAACAGTCACAGACCTTATTTAGAAATCTGAAAAAGAGAAACTATATTCCTGAATAGGGAGTTAACAGACTGGCAAGAACCAGAACAACAATGGAGAACAACAATGGGGAAGAACACCTGAATATCGATTCTTCGCTCTCCTTCAAAATCATGTCATTTTCATATATAGTCCAATTACATTCTTTAAATACAGATTAAGATAAAATAAGCAATCCAAATTTATGAAAATACATTCACATGTTTCAATAATGTAAACTAAATTAACCATTCAATGTCAAATAATTCCAATGATAGTTTCATTATAAGGCATGCAATTATAATAACTTGCAATTCAAATAAACTTCTTGATGGCATGCTCAGTTTCATTATGCCACAGGAGCAAAAAGGAAACAACAGAACAGCAATAAGGTTCACTCCTTTTTCCTGGATAAATAAGCAATAAGGTTCACCTCTATTGAGGCAGCAGTCTCTTGGGGCATCAATTCATGACCCTCTCCATTTGGGTCCTTTGCTGCTTTTATTTCATCAAGTTTTTTCTTCAACAATGAAACCTCAGCATCAATTCTGCAAGGAAGAAAGATGAATGATGCATCAACTTATAACCTCTTCCTAACAAGTTTAAACATTTTTCACAATGCATTCTATGCTCATAAAAAAGATTTAACAAGAACTGGTTCTAAAACTGAGCTTCAGTTGTGAATTTACAAGCGCGGTATTTTTCGGACTTAAGTAGATTACAAACATATGAAAAATCAGAAAAATATGATATGGCTCCGCGCTCATGATTCGAGAACTAGACAATTACCATTATTTACAATACCCCACAAATTAAAATTATCCTTCCTTTTGGGACAATTCACGAATTGAACACTGATACTGCCATTTATTTTGGTATAGGTACTGATAGTTACTCCACAACAAACATAAAATGGAAGGCTACAATTATGATTTCATTTGCATTGAGGGGAAAAGGAAGAGAACAAAAAGAAAAAAGGCAATAACTTAAAATTTTGTTTTTAAACACATTATCATTTTCTCCATCATAAAGAACAAGTAGCACAAAACTTCCCCGCTCACCAAAATAAGACAGCCTAAAGATACCAATTGCATCAGTCAAAGCTCATAATACATGGCAGCTCCGTAAAAAAATCAAAAATATTTAGCTCCAGACAGCCAGGTATTAAAATACAAAGGATCTCAAGAACGTGAAGTGTGCTAGCAAGAAATTACCTCCCAAGATCAGCATTAATTTTCAAACCTGTGATAGCACTTTCTGCAAACTGGAGCAGCTCCTCTCGCTTTACCTGCCAAAAGAAAATTATGTTTTCACGGGATAGAAAGCCATGACTTGCCTACATGTAACGGGTTGCACGAGAATTAGGTCGTGTGTAGTTCTGGAATACCATTGAGTGCTACTTGTGAATCGTAGTCTCATGGGGTGGAAGACAAAGGATGCAAGTGTTCGAGGACGAAAAGGTTCGTGTGATCTCGACATTGCTTCCAGGCCTTTAGGTAATTTTTTATTTATTGGGCAGCCTGGTACACTATGCTCTTGCTATGCGCAGGTTCTGGGTAAGGGCTGAACCACATTGGGTCTTATGTATGCAGTGTTACCTAATCTATTTTTCTAACATAGTTAACTAATATCCTCCTCTATTAACAGAGGGGGATATTACCTAAAAAGTTAAACAGGTTAGAAAAATCGATTAGGTGAAAGCGGGCATAGGAAAACAAGTGTAAAATTAGATTCTGAAAAATGGAAAGGAGTGGAGCGAATAGAACTGCATTAATCCCTTGAGAAGGTCAAGACTCAACAGCACATAAAAACATTTTCACCTGAGCACAAGCAGATGGTAAAACGAAGTATGCCAAAGTATGAAGATTCTCCTAGTGTTCCCACCCCTGTCAAATTTGATCCACAGACGGAACAGGCGGAAAATGTGATAGAAATGTGTAAATGAACCTGGAAGAGCCTGAGAATCTCACTGGGCCTAGATGGAACACAGATAAAAACATTCAGAACAAACAAAGACATGGAGAATGTGGGCATCCTTGGAGACGAACTTCAGACACCAAGCCATTAGGGAAACTACAACGTTTCAAATAAAGTGGTCCACGATGTGGTTGCTCAAGGACATCCTCAAATAGATCTTATAAGTATTGTGGAGCATCTATAATCATAAATTAATACACAGTGGTTTCAAGGAAATTTTCCTTTTCCACAGGTTGAGTATTTGGTGAACTGGATCTAAAGCTAGTTGAGATTTTATTAAGGAGATACAATTAGTTATCAGATCAAATGCAGATGTCAGTACACTTTAGGATAAAATTTAGTTGGTGGTCTAGTTTAGTTAACCAACCACAGTGTAAAATTTCAGAAATTATTAGATAAAAGATGTCTCACAATTGAACTTCACAACATTGTCAGCCTCAGTGAAACATAGTCCTGCAGTGAAAACTATTGGACGGAGAGTACAAAAGTATATAGAGTTCCAATTATGGTTGTCTATTGATAAAATATAGAAAGGACTATTTGACTTTACCAATACTTCATCTTGGTAGCTTGAGAAAGCTTTTGCCAGATCCTGGATACTGCTAACTATTGCATAGTGAACCTCTTTTCCTCCAGTGAGACACAGTCTGCAAGTAACCAAATACAGTGATATCTTGACAATCAATACCTAGCCAATGGATGCAACATAAGCCAGATCATAATGAATACGAAAAGTTACAAAAGCACAAACTCACGGCCAGTGATATTGACTAAACTCACCCAAACAATTCAAGGAGGAGAGCAACTTCTTCTTCATTTGGCGCTTCAAGAATCTGAATCACAGGAAAGAGTAAACCTGCTGTTAACCTTCGTAATCAGCAATCTTGAGAGCTAGATATTGGGCAAATTACATACATAAGAGAAAAGACATAGGGCATTACATTATCCGAAAGGATGAAACTGAAAACACCAATCATTCTCCATATATTTCTTTGTTCAAATAAAATAATACTTCCTCCATCCCAATTTATTTGACACTTTCCTTAGTAGTTTATTTCAAAAAGAATGAAACAATTTAACTGTAAGCTTTCTATTTTACCCATAATGAGAAGCTTTTATAGCCACATAAATGAAATTGGACATTTAAGACCACAAATTTCAAATGTTTCATAGCCATACAAATATTATAGCATGTCTAAGACCATTTTTTTAACTTAAACTCCATACTAGAGTCAAACTACGTCACATAAACCGAAACAGATGGAGTAGTTGTCTATATCAACTTTCATTTTTTAACCTAAGAACTTTAATGGGAGATGTTTCTTTTTTTTTTTTTTTTTTTTTTTTTTTTTTTTTTTTTTTTTTTTTTTTTTTTTTTTTTTTTTTTTTTTTTTTTTTTTTTTTTTTTTTTTTTTTTTTGATAAGTAAGATGTTTCTTAAGAAGCATTTATTTGAAAAGATCAAAGTAATCATGAAAATGAAAACCTAGCAACAGAATTGGTAAAGGAAACTAAAAATGTATGTAGCTTCTTTAGAAACCAAACACAGCCTAGAGATATTTATTTACATACCATACATATTGATATGCCCTCCAAAGCTTGACTGTAAAGAAAGACGTCACGGAAGTTCATTGGTTCACCACCCATCTCAGAATCATAATAGAGAACCTATCAAATTGGACACAGGGGATAAAGCTATCTGTGTGAAACAAGTATATTGAGGTTATAAGCTTTCTAAAGGGTGAATCATGAGAATCCAAATCAACAATAAACTACATATACCCATAATAGAAAAGAATAGTGCAATAATGTGATTTGAGTTTACTCTCCATCTAAGCAACACAAGTACAAGACCTGCAACTAAATAAGAGAGACAAGGGGACCACAATCAAAACAGTCGACAAGAGAGGATTGCTCAATGGTAACCACCCTCCACCCTCCACCTCCAACCCTGAGGTTGTGGGTTCGAGTCACCAGGGGGCTCCCATGGAGGGGTTAAAATACACACACACACACACATATATATACATATATATATATAATCAGTATTTAATTGAGGTGATTACTTTCAAAACAACTAGCATAATATATAAAGCATAGATGTTTTCTCTAAAACTATTCAAAACAAGCAGAAATGATCCACGAATCAGGATCAGCAAAACTTGATATGCATTTTTAAAACAACCAAAGGCAATCTGATATCCATTCAGATTTGCTTCCAAAATAAGTTTGTGGAAAAAGAAGTTTTATCAAACATGCTCAGCTTCATCAGTTTCTGACATGTTGGTTTCTCGTAGACTGCCTACTTGCTGCATTAACTCTTACTGGACTGAAGATGGTATATGAATCACGCTCTAGAGAAACTGAGCTAATGACAGTGGGATATAGCAGCTTTAGTACGTGGCAAATAACAATAGTGTCAGGAGTTCCACAATCAGACTTCAGCAAGGTTAGCTTGAAATCAGCCGATGAAACATCGCAGAAGTATGGAGAACAAAAAAAGATGCAGCTGCTGCTTAGTGATCAAAAGCAGCATAAAAGGATTGAAGGGAGTGGAATCTATGCAATCAACCGACACTCCTTGATATTTATTTTAGAACCAGCAAAAGAGCCATTTAGGGGACTACTGGATACACTTTATCAAAAAGGAGAATACTAGACACAATGAACAAATTCCTCAACAGATTATTCCATGAGATAAAACAGCACCAATGGATCTGCTGCAAACAACTAAAACATACAATTATTTCATTTAATGCACATAAAATCCCAAACTGAGGAACAAAATATTTCTAGAATATTATCATTTCCTTTTCCTTACATGAAGAACAAAAGGGAGAAATTCTTTCTCCACAGAGAAAATCCAAATCCTGCTTCATCACAAAACAGGAACGGTAAAAGAGAAAGAGCATGGAAGGTCAATTTACTCACCAGCGATTGTTTTCTTGGATTCTCCTTTGCTTCTTCAGAGGGATACTGCTTCTCGTTGATCTTATCCTTATCTTCAGCAGAAACCTCAGTCCTCTTTTCAATTTCTTTAAGTACAGCTAACCACATTTTCAGCAATCGAACTCTCTCTGGTCCCCTGCAAGAAACAGAAGCTTCTTCCAATCTTTTGACCGTCTGTTTGAAGTTTTTGAAGTTCCTACTCCCCTGGCATAAACAGTAAATCATCTAGTTGACTCTTTAGTTACAAATAAGAATAGAGTCCAAGCACAAGGGAGCCCAAATATAAAACTTTACAGTTCCTGTAGTATTTCAGAAGTCCATTTGTGCTGCCTATGTTCTTACTTTTCTTAAGCAAACCTTACTTCTAAATTATTGTTACAGTTTAGCTATCATAATGCTAAACAATAAAACAAGTTTGTTTCCTTTTCTTTCGAGGAGTCATCACTTGTTTTTAAAATGAATTCTGTGTTCCGAGGCCTTAAAAACCTCTTTCGGCATCACCTCGATTTGCGTGCGCAGTTCGGGCGTGCAGCCAGAAATCTATTATGTGAAAATGTGTGAAAAAATGTTGAAATTATGACTTAAATTCATTTAAGTTGACTTCGGTAACATTTTGGGTAAATAGACCCGGACCCGTGATTTGACGGTCCGGGAGAGTCCGTGGAAACATATGGGACTTGAGCATATGCCCGAAATCGAATTCCGAAGTCCCAAGCAAGAGAAATGAATTTTTAAAGAAAATTATTTTCTGAAAATTTATATGAGTTTTGGAAATGAAATGCATTTAGAATTTGATGGTATCGGGCCCGTATTCTAGTTCCGGAGCCTGGTACAGGTCTTATATATGAAATAAGATCAGCCTGCGAAATTTGGTAAGAAACAGAGGTCGTTTGAGGTGACTCGGACCCGTAGTTGTGAAAATTCCTACTTTGAAAGTTTTGAGATTTTCTTAGATTTCTATACTAAAATTCGTTGTTTAAGAGGTTATTTTGGCGATTTGATCACATGGATAAGTTCATATGATGTTTTTGAGTTAGTACGTATGTTTGGTTTGGAGCCCCGAGGGCTCAGGTGAGTTTCGGATGGGTTTCGGAGAGTTTTTGAACTGATGAAAGTTGCAGGTTCTTGTTGTTCAGTGCCCAGGGATTTTGTTCTTCGCGTTCGCGTTGGCCCACTCGCGAACGCGTAAGGCAAATCTCCTAGGTGCCAGTTTTCCTCTTCGCGAACGCGAGGCTTGGGACGCGAACGCAAGGCTGTGGGGGTAGTACCCCTCGCGAACGCGTAGGCTAATGGCCTGGGCAGGGGGAAGGGAAAATTGATCTACGCGACCATTTGGCCGCGAACGCGAAGGCTCTGGGAGCTGAAGCTCCGCGAACGCGAAGGTCACTTAAGCTGGCTTCATCGCGAACGTGACAGGCCTATCGTGAACGCGATGAAGCCTGTCCAGTGATTTTAAAACAGAACCAAAACGGGACTTAACCAGAAATTTCATAACTTATTCTTCCCAACTCCAAATTGGACGATTTTTGAAAGGGGATTTCGCCGCCAATTCATAGGTATGTAATCTTAGACTCGTTTTCTTCAATTTCCATTAACACCTGTTAGATTTCTAGGCTTAAATCATGTTCTTAAGGGTAGAAAATTAGGAATTTGAGTAGAGTTTGGACTTTTTGTATATTTGGGATTTAGACCTTGTTTTGGGGTCGAATTTTGGAACTAATTATATATTCGGGCTCGTGGGTGAATGGGTAATCGGGTTTTGGTCTGAACCTCGTGTTTTGACCAAGCGAGCCCGGGGTCAATTTTTTACTTTTTGGAAAGAATGATAGAAAAGCTATAATTAAGCATTGGAATTGAATTGCTTAGCGTTTATTGATGTTATTAAGTCTATTATGTCTAGATACGATAGTTTTGGAGCCAAATTCAAAAGGAAAAGCGGTGTTTGAGGCTTGAGTTGGCCGTGGAAGTTCGAGTTAAGTGTTTGGTCTAACCTTAGCTTGAGGGATTAGGAGTCGAATCTTATTTGTTACGTGTTAATGGTGGAATACGACGTATAGGCATGGTGACAAGTATCTATACGTCGGTGTCAAGCATGCCCGTGAGTCTTGTATTGTAATTATTATGCCTCCGTTGTGGTTTATTGCGCTTCATATGAGAATTTTATTATTGTTCCCTTGCCGGGATGTTATTATCATTATTGTTCCCTTGCGGGGATGTTATTATCACTATAGTCCCCTTGCCGGGAGGTTATTATTATCATTATTCCCTTGCCGGGATGTTTGTACTAGTATTATTGTTCCCTTGCCGAGATTCTTTGATTGGTGTTGATAAAGAAACGGGAAAGGGTTGCACGCCTGCAACGGTGATATGTAAAATGGGAGCGGGTTGCACGCCTGCAACGTTAACATGTGAAATGGGAGTGAGTTGCACGCCTGCAACGATATTATAAGAAATGGGAGCGGGTTGCACGCCTGCAACGGTATCATATGTAATGGGATCGGGTTGCACGCCTGCAACGGTATCACTTGTGTGCCTGTTCTTCTATTTCCTTATTTTGCTGGTAATTGATTTAGAGCATTTTATATGTTTCTCTACAGTTGTTCTGTTACTACCTATTACTCCCCGTAGCATGTTTCCCCCGCCCAATTTTAGTTGTAATTATTTGTTTCTATTTCCGCTGTATATGATTTAACTGCACAGGTATTTGGTGGTCTGGTCCTAGCCTTGTCACTACTTCGCCGAGGTTAGGCTAGGCACTTACCAGCACATAGGGTCGGTTGTGCTGATACTACACTCTGCATTCTTTTGTGCAAATCCCAGCGCTGTTTACTTTGGACCATAGATTGGGTGGTTACCTTCAATCCACGTGGAAATACAACGTAGACCTGCAAGCGTCCGCAAGCCCTGGCGTCTTCCTCTATCCCTTTATTTCTGTTTAATTTCCTTAATTCAGAAACAATGTATCGTTTATTTTCAGACCTTGTATGTAGTAAATCTTAGACCGCATGTGAAACTGTGACACCAGTTCTGGGTAGTTGAGGCTCAAACAGTTGTTTTGGATACATGTTCAAATATTCTATTGCTTTTCTTCCGCTTATCTTAAATTTTCCGTTGTTTTCACGTTATTGTTTTTAATTGTTAAAGAGGATAAAATGGGTAAAGGTAATTGGTTAAATATTCGGCTTGCCTAGCTCACATTAGTAGGCGCCATCACGACTCCCGAGGGTGAAAAATCCGGGATGTGACACTACAATAGAATAATATACTCTTGCCTGCTTTTTTGTTGAGATGATAACAGTTCTTTATATTCAAAAGCACTAAGGTTGTGCATGCCATAATATCTTAGGGAATAACCATAAATATACATCAATCTATCTATCTTCTTACAAAGACCCAAGAACATCAATTATAGCTTCTGAGTCCTCTATGTATTCCAGTTTATATCAAAAATGAAAAAGCAGTAGACAATCCATTCTCATCTTCTGAATTGAGTTAGCATTGTCTTGAAAACATCTAGGTAGACAATCCATTTTCATCTTCTGAATTGAGTTAGCATTGTCTTGAAAACATCTAGAATTCCTCTCATTCCAAAGAGTCCACCATATGCATGCAAGAATCATACCCCATCTACTCTTTTCATTTACACATTTTCTCCCCTTGTTCCAGCATGACAGCATTTCCATGGTGCTATTGGGCATGACCCAGTGAATCCCTGTTAGCTAAAAAGATGTTCCAAACCTGAACAATCACCCAACAGTGCAGAAAAGGTGACTGTTGGTTTCTTCCTCCCTTCAGCATAGGTGACATCTAGAGCACAAATGTATTCCCCTTCAGTAGAACATTCGACAATAGCCAATTCGTCAATTATTACCAAGCCTAATCTGTTAGATAAACTTGGCACTATTCTTGAGCAACATTCAACAACTTAAGTTTTAACTTTTAAGGAAAGAAATAAAACCAAAATGGATTTCAATAGAGCTCTACCAGTAAGCAAATTACTCGATAATTCCTTCTCACTCCTTTTTTTTTTTGATTTGCACCGGATGTCCGAGTCTCTATGAGCCCCGACTAATCCCCGGGGTGCACAGGCCCTCGGCAAGGAGTTTCCCTCTCACCTCAGTCAACACCTTTCTTCTCATTATCCTCCTCTTTCTTTAGTCTCTTGAATAGCTTCTTATGCAAAAAAAGCTCAAACAATACCCCTTTTCGCCGTTTCTCTAAAACCTCCACCGCATAATTCACCAGATCCAAATCACCCTTGTGCTTCAATTTAGATGACCAACATTTGTGCTCCACAAATTTCTAGAATAAGGAGCCTAAGGACCCGTTTGTCCATAGATATTTTTTCCTTTTTTCGAAATTTTTTTTCAAAAACATGTTTGTCCATGAACTTTTGCAAGTTTTAGTAAATTTTTCGAAAATGAGTTTTTTTAAAATCCAAATCAGAAATTTTTGTTTCCCCTTTTATAAAACTGCAATATTTTTCAAGTGAAATGTATGTCCAAACATATTTCAAATTCCAAATATCATTTTTCAACTTAACTCCAAATACTATACTTTTTTTCAAAGATTACAATTTGTATGTCCAAACGCCTACCAATTCGATTTTCTCTTCCTCTACCTCAACCCTTCAAACATACAATCATCGTCCTCTCTGTCCGTCGCATGACTCATGATACTCTATCACAGTATCACACACACTCACGTGCCCGCTACCTAGCACAACTTAGGTTCCTCAATCAAGAAATCCGCGGAGCACAAATTTGGTTTCATCTAAATTGATATCACAGTAGAAAGAACAGAGCAAGAGACTACAAAAAAGCAAACAAAATCATAGATATGAATATTTTCCTACAAAGGGGCTAGCTTCAACAACCCATAACAGACGGCTTGCCAAGCTACATAAACAGTTAATTTGTTTATAATCACAAAAGTTTTCCTACAAAGGGGCTGGCTTCAACAACCCATAAGGGGCGGTTTGCCAGGCTACACAACTTAAAAAACTTTTGTACTATAACCAACTTTAGTTGTTATGACTCAGAAAACTTTCGTACTACAATAAGCTAACTTTCTTAGAGTATTCTTACTCTATTTTCATACACGGACCGGCCTTTCCGTCCATTCGAAAAAAAGAACAAGAGGGAAATTTAGAAACTGGTTATTCCGGCCAATTTTGTAGTTGAGATTTGAGAATTTGAATAAGACGGCAAAAAGGGATAATGTTTGAGTGCTTTACATAAGAAACTGTTCAAGGTAGCGAAGAAATAAGAGGGTAGCAAGAAGAAGACATTGTCTGAGGTAAGTGGTGTTGAGTCCTATATCGTTTGTGGATGGGCAATTGGACTCCTTATATGATCTTGGTCGATCATCACCTCATTAGCTAGCTTTTCGGGTTGAGATATGCCAGATTCTATTTCTTTATCATGGTATCAAAGTTAGACCCATCTAAATTCTTGTTTAACTATATATTAGGGCCTCATATTATATTGTACACGCTCTGGATGTCCAGTTCTGTAAGTGAGGGGTGCTTAGTCTCACATCGTGTTTGTAGATGGGCACTTGGACTCCTTATATGGTTTCATCACCTCACGAGCTAGCTTTTGGGGTTGACTTAGGCCCAAATTTCATTTCTTTAACAGGAACACCATGACATTAGCATTGGTGCATTGGTGCTTAGAAGTGATATGGAATTGTCATTGGTAGCAGAGGTGGATACACCTTGTGGCAAGTGGGGTCACGTGACACCGCTTCGTCAAATTTTTTGTTAAATAAGTATATATAGATAGTATACAAATATAAATATAAAAATGACACTGCTTGTCATTATAGAAATTTATTCATTTGTTCATTTTCTTCAAATATTGATACCAGTTACCAAAAATCATGCAAACTCTATTGGATTCCGTTTGAGTCTTAATTCTTTTCTAGATACTCAGATTTATAGTGAGCTAAGTTTATTTATATAAAAGTAGTAATAAATAAATAAATATACAAGAAGAGAAGAGGGAAGTGGAGAAATTACAATGCGGTGGTGGAGCTCGGCGACAGCTTGACCGGCTTGTTGAACGACAGAGTCGGCATAGTTCTTTACGGTGCGGGTAAGGTTGTTGTTCCCAACCTCCACTGCTTTGCTCATCGCCGATTTCAACCACGACATTTCTGCTATTTATCCAATTAGGGCTCTACAGTATATGACCCCAGAAGAGAACAGAAGAAATTAAATGAAGCTACTAGAAATTTTCTATTTTGCTGATATCTAATCAGTAAATGGGAATGAAGATGAAGATCGTGCAGGTGTTGTTCTTCTCTGCACAGCTTGGGATGGGAAGGAAATAAACCCAACTTGCTTTGCGATTTCAGTTTTTACTTTTAGACTTGGAAGACATCCCCGCTTACGGACTAAGTTGTTGGTAAAGGAGAAATAAACCTTACAAACAAATTGTCATTGCTTGTTAAGGGCTTGTTTGGATAGTTGTTATGTATTGTTTGGTAATGTATTGTAGTATATTAATGAACTTAGGAAGGTTTTGAACTCCTTAATCACTAAACTATACTTTTGGATTGTGTTAAGGGGTTCAAAACTTAATATATAAAGATAAACAATAGATTTTGCTTTACTTATAGTGTAATTTTTCGAGGAAGGGGATTCGGGTGAACCCATTCCGCCCCCTAAATCCGCCCCTGAATATACCGTATCATTCAATGAATATAATATCTGGATAAATTATATCATTTGTGTTGTTTCGTGATATCCAACAATATGAAGAATAAACTTGCGATATTACAACAACAAAAAATTATGGTACGGAATAGAATTATTATATAAAAAGGTCGGGTAAAAAATTATTTAATAATGATTAGTATCTATAAACGTGCGTTGCACGTTAATAATGACACGTGATAATTTATTTATTTATATGAAGTAACAAAAAAATTAATTAATGAGAGAAATTTCATGCATAATAATACAACAATCATTTAAATACCGAAAAACATTATTACATTAACATAATACATGAATTTAAAATAAAAATACATCATCAAAACTTACATAAATGATCAATTTTGTCATGTTAGTTAGATAATTATGTATTATAGTTTAAAAGTATTTAATGTGATGGTATTTTCACTAACACTTCTTTGTGGACAATATTTTATTTTTTTGTGTGCATTTGCCTCCTATTGCTTTGGTTGCTCTGTCTTAATCAAAACTCTTATTGTCGATCTCGATATCCCTCTTGAAAGTGCAATATAAAGTTGTTCGTGCTTGTAAACATATTGCGGTAAAAATAGTTCAATATTTAGGATGTTTATCCTTGTGCTTATTTGTTGTATTTGCAAAACACAAGCATACTAAAAATTATTTCACACAAATTTAAAAGGACATTCCTTAGTTTCAGAAGACGAAAGTTGAATTCAGGGATAAGAATATACTTAGAAGCACATTGACCGATATTATAATTTTTGCATGTATGATATTATTGTCAAAACTTCTATATACCATCTGTGTGCTATTACATAAGTTATTCGGTATTCCAAAGTTTTTCAGTAGCATGGTGGACATATTTTTTTTAAAATTAACCTATATACAATGGAAGATCAATTTTAACTTAGTCTATTATATATACGATGATACTAACATATGTAAGAAACAATAAACTTGACAACAAATATGTATGGTAGAGGTCATTTGGTATTAAAGAATTTAAGTATTCTTCTTGGTAGTAATTGGTATCATTTTCTGCTGAGGTAAAACTGAAAAATATTTTATTTTTATTATTAAATTTTGCAATTAATCTTTTATTTAGTTGATCAATATATTCATTCCTGCTAGCTAAAATATCTTTTTAATTCTATCGTGTGATTTGCACAAATTACGTTTTAATCTAGTGATTGAAATATTTCTCTTATTAAATGCACTACTATTACCATCGGGATTGATAGACAAGTGTTCGGAAAAAATCAAATCATCTTTTATTGGATGCTCTTCTTCGTTTCTGATATGAAGCACAAAGATTACTGAATACTGAATATGTTCTTACTTTATATTTCTTGTCGGTTGAATCTTTTTCATTTGAGGCAAAAGTATAATTTTGGCAAGCTAGCTTTTACAGTCTTTGTTTTTGTCGATTTTGGAACTATTGGTAGTACTTAACATAAATCACCTCCCAAACCATTAATTTCTCATCAAATGGTTCATTAATAAGAACTCAAGACAATTATTTTGATCGTTTGACACTTTGCCATAAGTGTCTCACCCTATATTATCAATTTTTGCTTCTCTTATAAATTTAGCACCGTTTCTCTACTTTGATATATTTGTGATGGTCATTCAAGTTGTTTGATGAGGTATATCAAATCTAAAGTGGGTGGCTTTCACAATAAAATCGTTGTTGGTACACCACTTGCTATTATTGCTAACAGTGTCATGCCTCTTGATATGATATTTGCAAGTAGTGCATGACATAAAAATATTATTTCAATTCTGTCGGAGGCATCTACAAAGAATAATCTCATTATAGCGAAGTCGACTCTTTATAATATAACCTTGAAGGTTGTTCTTGATTAGGATTTAGTTTTGATTGTGCTTCCCAGTCACTTGTATAGTACTTTGATTCTTAATAATATACTAATATTTTTACTTTGTGTTCTAACGCTCTTTTTATGGAATAAATTTATGTGTCCTAAGATTTTTTTAACTTGAATAAGAAATTTACTCATATGATGAATTAGAAATAATTGAATTGGATTCTCTTGCTCAATAATTAATTAAAAAATTTAATTATTTGGTTTTAACATTTAATTTATTCTATGTTGATTCAGATCTTAATATTAGTTCATCTCTTGTTTTGAATATTTAATCTTTATTATAATTTTATCCACTATAAATTTTATTTTCAAAGAGTAAAAGATTGATATGACATTTTACTTTTAGATCTTTATATTTATAGAATCATTAGTGGTATACTCTTACCAACCATTTTATTCTCTTTCTCACAAGTTTATTCCTAAATATTTTCTCAATTCTTGTTTAATAATTGAGTATTTTTTGATATAAAAAATTAATTAAAATATATTATCTGAGTAGGAAAATAGTTCAATTATAATATAAAAATGTATTATCGTGGAGGTATTTTTTTCAATTTCAACTCTTTATGCAGTCCATTTAATCTTATTTTTTTGGTATTGGAAATTATGAAGCGGTAATGTATTACCAATACGGAGGATTCTTATAAAATTGATTTTATTAAACCTTCCTACATATTTTTAATAAGAATTTAATAGACGAAATTTTATTAATTTTAAAATTTTTAATACTAAAAATTAGAAAAGAATGTATTGTAATCCAAAAAATAGGTTATTGCAGTTAGTCCTTTCTCTATGAGTTCTTCCGGTTAATATTTAGAGTTATTATTTATATATATATATATATATATATATATATATATATATATATATATATATATATATATATATATATATATATATATATATATATATATAGAGAGAGAGAGAGAGAGAGAGAGAGAGGGAAAAAAGATATTGAAATTATAAGTTGACATTTGACATTTATTTTAGAGTTTTGTAAGAATTGAGTTTGCAATTTATTTTTCGAAACTCTTAAGAAAGTGTATCTTTTATATGTTTTCGAAATGGAAAGTATTTTTTTTAAATATAAATATTAAGAAAAATCTAATGCTTTGAAAACTAATTTTTGAGTTTCTAAGAAAATTAAAAAATTGAGCGTAGAAATCTTTAAAAAAAAATCAAAAGGAATTATTTTTCTAATAACTCAAAATGAGTTCATGTAACGACCCGATAGGTCAGTTTGAGTTTTTACACTTTGATCGCCAGTTCTCGGGTATGACTTGCCACGTGTGATGTATTATGACTGAGGTAGATCGTTAGCTTTGGTTTTCACCGAAATCGGAATGAATTTGAAAGAACAGTTCTCAATTGTAGCTTGAAATTTGAAATGTTTGATCAAGATTTGGCTTATTTGTATATGAGCTCGGATCGAAATTTTTATGATTTCGTTAGCTCCGTTGGGTAATTTGGGACTTAGGAGTGTGATCGGAATGCATTTTGGAAGACCGTGGAAAGTTTAGGCTTGAATTGGCGAAAATGAGATTTCAGTGTTTTTCGATGGATGGGTGAGATTTTGATATAGAGGTCGGAATGAAATTCTAAGAGTTGTAATAGCTTCGTCATATCATTTGGGATGTGTGTGCAAAATTTCAGGTCATTCGGATGTGGTTTGGTCGCGTTTTTTATCAAAAGTGTATTTCGGAAGTTTTTGAAAAACTTAGGCTTGAATTCGATGAGTTTTGGATAATTTGATGTTGTTTGTGGTATTTTGATGATTGGAACAAGTTTCAATGAGGTTGTAGGGTATGTTGGTGCTTTTGGTTGAGGTCCCGGGGGCCTCAGGTGAGTTTCGAAGGGTTGATCGGATCATTTGAAGTTGAAAATTGCAGATTTTGGTCTTCAGCAGTTGCAGGCATTTTACTCTTCGCGTTCGCGAGAGGACCCTCGCATTCGCGAAGAGTCAGCTGAGGAAGGTGGAAATTTAGCCTCCGCATTCGCGAGGCAGTCTATGCATTCGTGTAGGGATGAGAGATTGTGCATCACGTTTGCAGTTGTGGTCTCGCTTTCGCATAGAAGGATTGAGCAGCTGGAGCTTCAGTGGAATTAAGTCGTCGCGTTTGCACGCGTTCGCAATGGAAGCGACACGTTCGCGAAGGTCAAGGCTGGGAAGCATTGCGTTCGCGACTTCCATGTCGCGTTCGCATAAGGTAAAAATTGGTCAACTTAAGTTTGTGCTACGCGTTCGCGAGAGGTTGACCGCGTTCGCGAAGAAGGAAAGTCAGGCCTGGGCAGAAAGCTTTTTAGTTATTTCATCCGTGATTTTGGGTCATTTCCCCCAGTAGCTGCTCCTTTTTGGAGATTCTTGAAGGAAATTAAAGAGGGATTCAAGGGGAAACGACTCGAGGTAAGAACTTTGGTCTTAAAACTCGATTATATTGTGAAATCCACCTAGAAATTCATGGAAACTAGGCCTAAAATTGAAGAACTAGGGCTTGAGAAATTGGACTTTTGGTTTGGGATTTGAAAGACCATTTGGGGTCGGATTTGAGAACTTTTGATATGTATGAACTCGTGGGAAGATAAGGAATCTAATGATATAAAAAAATTTGAGTTTCGAGAAGTGGGCCCGGGGCTCGGGTTTTGGTAATTTTGGGATTTGTGCCTGTTATTGATTGTTTTCGCTTGGGCTTTATTCCCTTAGCATATTGTGATGTATTCGTTCTGATTTTGGATAGATTTGACGCGCGTGGAGGCCTATTTGAGTGGCAAAGGCATCGCGAGCTAGAGATTTCGCCGATTCGAGGTGAGTAATGATTGTAAATGATGTTCTGAGGGTTTGAAACCCCAGATTGCACATCGTAGTGCTATATTGAGGTGAGACACGCGCTTGATGATGAGGTCGTTTACTATTGGGGATTGTGACTTGGTCCGTCCCGATTGATGATTTTACCGAGTATTTGACTGAAACTTATTTGTTATCATCATGATTTGGACTGATTGTCATATTTGAGCTCCGTGCCAACTATTTGAACCCTTCGAGGATTCTTATCACTATTTCCTCACTGTATTGACTTATTACTTAAACTCAGTCATGCTGTTTTCCATTGTTTTGCAACTCAGCCACTTTTAATCAGTTTTGAGAGTTAAATGATGTTTTGGGCTGAGAACTATTGTTTTACTAATGTCCGAGGGGCTTGTGATGATTTTCTGATTGAGTGTGGCCGAGGGCCAAATGTGAGGATACATTGAGTGATATGAGGCCGAGGGCCTGAGATACATTTATACGCCACGAGGTGGCTTGAGTGATGTGAGGCCGAGAGCTGAGAGTTGATGCCACGAGGTGGCTTGATATAGCACTTGGGCCTAAGGGGCCCGAAGTCTGCACACCCACAGTGAGCGCGGGTACCCATTCTGATCTGAGAGTGAGCCCGAGGGGCTGATATTTTTATGAGAGAGACCGGGGGGTTGGTACTGTTCTGATATATTTCCCGAGGGGCGAACATTTATGTGTTCATCTTTCATATTTACTTGTCATTTTACCTGTTATACTGTGATAATTATGCCCGAGGGACGAATTTTCTGTGCTTATCGGCACTAATTGTTTTGCATTCATTTGCGTAACCGATGAAAAATTCATTTTCAAAAGAGGTTTAAACTAAGATAAGATGTTTCTAAACATTTCACAACTTCACTATTTTTTTTTCTCAAAAGTTTTTACACTGCTTCTATACAACATATTGATTTGCTTTACGTGATTTCTTACTGCTTAGTAGTTATTTACCTTTATTACTAATTGACTTGAATACTCACTTTACTCCATGCACCTTGTATGCAGATGGAGGTATTTATACACCCAGTAGCGAATTTTGGCTAATCGGCGACAGAGTTATCGGAGTTTAGCAAGGTGGCCTCCAGCGTTCGCAGTACTGCTTATCTCCCTTTTCGTTCATCAATCATGTTTTGTATATCTCAGACCTTGTAATTGTATTTATACCCTAATAGATGCTCGTGACTTATGACAACCCGAGGTCGGGCTTGTATATAAATTCCGCATTGTTCTTTCAGACTTCTATTATGAAATATTATTTAATTAAAGGCTTAAAAATGACTCTTAATAGCTAAATGGTTAATATGTGTGTTGTGTCAGCTGGCCTTGTCTTCACGAGAGGCGCCATCATGACCGGACTGGATTGGGGTCGTGACAGTTCGCAACAAATATTTACAAAGTGGTGGAATAAAAATAATATTTATTTAAAATTTGAAAGATAAGTACCACCTAAATTCTAACAAGGGAGTGGTCCATGCGTGAGGCTTACATGTAATAATAAATATTTATGCCCAAAAGTAATTATACTAATAGGATTTCTAAAGGTCTACTATATCCTAAAACTAATAGGATTATAAAGCTAATATCTAGAATTACGGTTATGTCATTTTATTATAAGTTATTATGCTTAATATTATAAGGTTATTTTTGTAAACGGGCACTGTATTCATGATTTTATTGTCACGATCCAAACCCCGAACCCGGTCGTGATGGCGCCTCTCGTGAAGACAAGGCCAACCGACACTTTCCATCTCCAATTACTAACATATAAGCATATAAAAACAGGTTAAACATGATAAGAATAAGTCCAAAATAACCGATAATAACATAAATATGCGGAAGAAATACCCATACACATCCCTAACCAGGGTGTCACTAGTCACGAGCATCTATAAGTCAAAAATTCAATCCCGCTAAAAACCATAAACTAATACAAGTGTCTGAAAAGGAACAGAAACAATAGAGGAGTAGAGACACGGTGCTGCGAACATCAATAGGTACCTCGTAATCTCCGAAAGCCCGCCTGAAGCTGGAGGAATCAGCACTCGGGAGTGGAACCAGCTACGCTTGAATCTGCACACAGGGTGTAGGGAATAAAGTGAGTACTCCAAATCAGTGAGTAACAAATGTAAATAACGATTGAAAGTAAGAAAACATGTAAAGCGCAAGGCATTCTATAATGAAGCAGTAACATCACTTAAAATCAGGGAAACCAGTAAAAACCAAGTAAAATCCTTTTTTCAACCAGTAAACAGGTAATTGACAGATAATTAAGATAAAGTAAACAAATAAAAGTTCGTCCCTCGGGCACTGTATCAACAACTTTTCCCCTCGGACAATAACTCAGATCAGTACCAGCCCTTCGGACTCAATCTCATATCACAATGGGTACCCACGCTCACTGGGGGTGTGCAGACTCCTGGAGGGGCCCCTTACGGCCTAAGCGCAATAACAAGCCATCTCGTGGCATCAAATTAGGCCCTCGGCCTCATATCAATCAAGACACCTCATGGAGTATATATCTCAGGCCCTCGGCCTCAAATAAGTATCAGCGTTTCCTCACAATACAGTCCCTCGGCATTACTCAGTCAAAAATCATCACAAGCCCCTCGGGCATAGTAAAACAGTGTTTCTCAGCCCAAACATCATTTAAAATATCATTTAAGTCTCAAAACCGAGTAAAAATGGTTGAGTAGCAAAACAGTGGAAATTAACATAACTTAGTTCAAATAGTAAGTCAAAACAATGAGGAAATATCAAGTAAAAGTCACAAAGGGTTCAAATAGTTGGCACGAAATCCAAATCTGGCATTCAGCCCAATAAATGATGATAGCAAATAGTTTTAAATTCAATACGCGGTAAAACTATCAATCGGGACGGACCAAGTCACAATCCCCAATAGTGCACGATCCCATGCTTGTCATCAAGCATGTACCTCACCTTAATATAGCACTACGATGTGCAATCCGGGGTTTCAAACCCTCAGAACAACATTTACAATCATTACTCACCTCAAACTGGCTAAATCTCTAGCTCACGATGCCTTTGCCCCTCAAATCGGCCTCCACATGTGTCGAATCTATCCAAAATCAGAACAAGGGCATCAAAGTATGCTAAGGGATCAAAGCCCAAGTGAAAACAATCAATAAAGGGCACAAATCCCGAAATTACCAAAACTCGGCCCTGTCGCGCCCCCTTTTTTCTTCTCGCGAAATTGAGTTTGTGACATTTGGGAGGACAAATCATTCCTTTTGGGAATTGGGTTTGATTTAAAGAGTCGCCATTTAATGATTAGGGTGCATTAGGACACCAAGGAGGTTCGATTTGAATAACCAGAGATTGGGTTAGGGCTTGAAATTATTCTAAGGGGAAGGTGTTACGCACCCCTCAGAATCCACTAGTGTGGTTCCCGGCCAGACTATTATTGTGAATTTGAGTACAATTAACATATAGACAAATAGGGCTCAAATAAGAGGGGTTTTCATCATATAAGGGTTTGCAAACAAATAAAGTTGGAAAGAACTTAAAAGAAAGCAGACTTTTCTTAAAGGAAAGAGTTTGAAATTCTTTTAAAAAAGACAAGAAAGAAGGAAAGAGGGTCCTAGGTTTATTAACAATATGGATCACCCCACACAATGCCCGGTAATCACTCCTCAATGAAGGGCTATGCGTGGCATTATTGCGTGGCCATCATATCCATATCTACCATTCCCACCCCGTTAAGGTATTAAAGCGCGTAATGGTCTCGTTTACTTATTGCATGCTATTACACGTCTCATTCCTATCAGTCCCGGAGGCATTTAGGACTACTAATCCTTAAAGGGAGGGATATTTAGGCTTATTTGTGGTTTTAAAGGTAAAAATTCTAGGCGACATACAAAAACATGTATAGCAAGTTGAGGGAAAGCATATAACAAGTAAAAGGCTCATATATACCTCCTTTACACACAAAAAACACATAATTTAGCATGCATTACACATATTGCATAAGGTCTGATTAAGAACTAAGCATGCGAAAACTTAAAAGTTAAGGCAGACTGATTTATTATATAATTCAGATAAGAAGCCCGAATCAGGCCTGCCTGCTGGTTGTAGTTATTAGAAAAGATTCAAATTTTTTAATTTTACCCTAAGGTTTGCCTAAGTGTGGGACAAGGATCCTATAGGCATGGTATCCACTGGATTACGAATGCAATAACAACAAACTGAATATGTACTAATTAAGAAAGGTTGTCAGATTATTAAAGAAGGCCAGTTTTTTCAAAGGTCAAGTTTTGCAAATGATGACATATCGTTATTACTTGTTTTAGCCTTATACATGAATGGAGCAATTCAGATTCGATTAATAGTTCCTATAGACATGCTTTCTATGCATTGTTGATTTTAAATCTTTTATAGACATGGTGAAAATGCAGAAGCCTTAAAGACATGATATCTAGATGCTTAATTTTAATTAATGCCTATGAACATGATATCTAATTGCAGTTGATTGTTTAAGACCTATGAACATGATTGCTACATGAAGAATAGATATATAAGATTCAAAAAAACCTATAAGCATATTTTCTATATGCATATGCAGAATTCAAATTTTCAGATATTTATGGACATGATTTCTAAATGAGAGAATGCAGAATTCAGAAATACCTATAGACATGGTATCTATATGAGAGAATGCAGATTTCAGAAATACTTATAGACATGGTATCTATGTGAGAAATACAGAATTCAGAAATGCCTATAGGCATGATATCTAACCTTTGCATACATAGTTACCCGCCCTTTTTCACTAGTCATCCCCACAGTTTATTACAAATTATTACAACCCAAAATAAAATAAAAGAATACATCAGAAATTAAAAGTACAATCAAAGAGGGCCTGATTCAGACTTCCTGTCTGAAATATGAGGTAAACCAACTCCAAGAGATCATGATCCAAAGCATTTCTCCCATTTGGATATGTCAAAGTTCCCTAAGAGCCTCAAATGGGACTCCAGGTAATGCTCATACCCAAATACATTATCAGATTAGGACAAGTGCAGTGTGGAAGGGCCAACCCTCAAGTGTCCAAGATCAGAGTGAGCTCAAGGGGTCCCAAGGCAAGACTCACAAGAGGGGGGCTGAACTTAGAGACTAAGAGAGTGTGCAAGTGCATAAACAGACTTCCAAAGGGGAAATAGCTACAAATAAGTAAACATAAGGGGTTCAGGGGGATAGGGAAATTGACAAAGGCAAGAGCAGGCTGTGGGCATACCCAGTAATAGAGAATGCTAGCACACCCATAAGACTATTAGAACACAATATTAGAGGCTAGGATCCCAAGGAATCAAACTTAATTCATAGGAAATAATTTTCATATTGCCATGCCTTAAGCCATAGCTCAAACACATAGGGGCATGGGTTTGGGATTCATAATAGAAACAGGCATAAAGAAATCAACATGCTAATTTGAGTGTTGAACTATACAGAAATAGTAAGTAGACAAGGACATAAAAGCAATAAATAAATACATTGTTGTGGTGCTGAAGCTTAAAGCAGGGCATACCAGTTTCAAAGAAATAAATAGAGAAAAAGCAGTAGGTCTTGTAAATAGGCCACAGTGCAGACAAGAAGAGAGGAGATTGTTGTGTATAAGTGTGAGTTCAGAAAGACTATGTATGAGTCCTCTGTGTGTTAATGAAAGAGTCATGTATTTATATTGTAAAAATCAGGCAAAAATAAGGTAAGAAAATAGTTAAGGAACTGAATATCAATCAAGAATCAATCACACAAGACTTCCTTTAATTAAGGGACTCAGATTCAAATAGGAAACTATTTAAGGGAAGAAATCAAATAAAGATCTTGTACAAAGCATGCAGTTAGGGGGTAAATACATAAAAGTTTATTTTGGGGACAGAATTTTGAAACACGCGATTGCATAAATAAGGTAAGAGAAATCAATTTTTATCCTGTAAATCAAGGATCAGAGATTTACTGATCCATGAATGAACCAAGTCAGAAACTAAGGAAAACCTTTGACTCAAATCGAGTAATAGGGAAGTCAACAAATATGGAAAGAAATCAATCAACCTTATACAAAGGAAGTATGAAATCAATCACAATTGAAAGCCACTTAGAAGGAAGTTCAACACATATATAAAGAGTACACAAGTAACATGCATGTGAGGCTGAATTTAGGACAAAGTGAAAGTGTCATGCAATTTGCAAAATAAGTAAGCAGTAGACCACAGGAATATGGTAATTCAGTAATAGAGAATAGGGTATCAAATAACATGCGAAAAAGGTCCAAGTAGAGTTTAGCAAAATTCAGAATCATACGAAGAAACAAAATTGAAGCAATGGTTTTGAAACTTAATGAAGCAGTAGATGACAACAACTCTAGGAACTCGAATAGGTCCAAAAATTAGGGGTTTTGCCATTAATCGAGCGTAGAGATGAGAGGGCAAGTAATCAAGGCAAAAAATACTGATGAAATACTTATGAAATCTTAGGAAGAAATGGAGACTTTTAACATGCATCTTTCAGTATAAGAATCAAAGTAGGAGAAACAACATAAAAATACAGTAGAAGCCACTACATAAGAAATATAGTATAAGTAACGACACAAGAAATATAGTAGCATAATGGAAGAACACATAAAAGAAAGAAGAAACACCATAGGAAATACACTAGAAGGAACAACATAGGAAATACAGTAGAAGAAACACATAGGAAATACAGTAGGAGAAACACATAAGAAATACAGTAAAAGAAACACATATGAAATATAGTAGAAAAAACACATAGGAAATACAGTAGAAAAAAACATAGGAAATACGCACAAGAAATACAATAAAACATGCTAAAGATCAGAGAAATTTTAAAGGACAACTTGACGAAACCCTAGACCGGAAAGATGAAGGCTTGGAAGGTGTAGTTTTGAAAGAACTTCAAGAAAAATGCTTAAGCACTTAGAGAAAACACAAATATACAACGGATCTAAAAGAAACAGAAAAACCTCGAAGGGTTAGGGTTTCAGAAGAACCCAAGTAGTGAGAAAGGCTTGGAAAAGTCACTGATCTAAACAGGAGAAGTCGAAATCAGGCTCGAACAACCATGGCATGCTGGAGCAAGGCCGGAGAAGGCCATAGAACTCGAATCAAACGAAGCCTAGACCAAGCTCCTTCATGGTCAAACCTCGATATTACAATAATCAGGCGTGTAGGATCCATAAGAGGCGGGAATAAGACCTCCATAGTCTTGGAAGCCATGGATTCCGGCGGCTTTTAGGGTGGAAATGGTGGAAGGTGGCTAGGGTTTGTGAAGCTTCGAGAGAGTTTGAGAGAATGAGGGGGTTCAAAGGCGGCTGGTGATGTCAAATTAGTAGGGTTTGGGGGTAATGGGTAATTAAAAATGGTAAGGTTGAAATATGACCGTTGATCATTTTGATCAATGGCCTGGATTAAACGGGGAGCCAGGCGGGTCATTTAAACGGGTTGTGGGTCGGGTAAATTAGGATTGGGCTTGGGTATTGGGTTAGATTTAGGCTAAATTTGAAAGCCAAATTTGGCTATACTTTAAATAGCCCCTTCCCCCCCCCCCATTTAATTTATAAAAAATAGTAAATAAATTTCTGAAAACTAATTGAAGCACTAAAAATTAACAATTTAAAAATACAAGACTTAATTTTAGGAATATAAAACATAATTGAATCTTAAAATGGCTAATATTGCAATTAAGCTAAATAAATTTGTAAAAATATGCAAAAAATTATCTTAACTATATTTTAGCATAAATATAAAATTGCAATAAATGAATTATCAAAAAATAATAATTTTGAAAATAATCATTAGATTTTTATGTATGAAAAAGTTAAATAAATCATTTTAAAAACCTTAAGATTATTGAAAAAATAGTAAAATGCTGGGACATACTTTTATATATATATATATATATATAT
>MU666940.1:28572-44695 GCA_026770625.1 Nicotiana glauca
TTGCATATAAAATATATACATGGAAAAATTGGGTATCAATAGACCCCCGGCCCATGCCTCGAAATTAAGAATTTTTTACATCAATAGATTCCTTATATCCCCACGAGTTCATCCATATCAAAAGTGTTCAAATCCGACCCCAAATGGTCCTTCAAATTCCAATTCAAAAGTCCAATTTCTCAAGCCCTAGTTCTTCAATTTTAGGCTTAACTTTCATGATTTTCTAGGTGGAATTAACACAATAGTCGAGTTTTTGGTCCAAGAATCTTACCTCCCAACGATTCCCCTTGAATCCCTCTTTAATCACTTTTAAAAATCTCCCAAAATGGCTAACTATGGAGGAAATAAACCTCAAAATTGCTGACAAGTCGAGTTAAAAATATTCTGCCCAGGCCTGAATGTCACAACCCTAAACCCAGACCCGGTCATGATGGCGCCTCTCGTGAAGACAAGGCCAGCCGACACATTGCCAATTCGAAGTTAAATAGCTAAACATCAATAAAACATGCTAGAACGTGATTTAATAATCATAAACAACAGATAATATCATAACAATGTGGAAGTACAACCCAAACACAACCCAAACCGTGGTGTCACAAGTCACGGGCATCTACTATGGTCTAACTACAACTGACAAGTCTAGAATGTACTAAGTATAGACTAATAGAATGAAGAGGGAGAAAAGCAGTGTTGCGAATGCCGGGAGCTACCTTGATAAACTCCGATGACTCTGCCTCTGATCAACCAATACCCACTACCGGGTTCAGAAATACCTGAATCTACACAGAAGGTGCAAGGAGTAAAGTGAGTACTCCAACTCAGTGAGTAATAAAGGTAAATAACAACTGAGCAGTAAGAAATCACGTTAAGAAAATCATTATGTTGTATTGAAGCAGTGTAAAACCTTTTGAAAAAAAAAAAAAACAGTAAAACTGTAAAATCTTTAGAAACATCTTAGCTCAGTTTAAAACTCTTTTGAAAATGACTTTTTCATCGGTTATGCAAATGAATGCAAAATAGTTAGTGCCGATAAGCACAGAAAATCCGCCCCTCTGGCACAATTATCACAGTATAACAGGTAAAATGACAATAAATTTGCCCCTCGGGCAATATCTCAGAACAGTACCATCCCCTCGGGCTCACTCTTATAACAATATCAGCCCCTCGGGCTCACTCTCAGAACAATATCAGCCCCTCGGGCTCACTCTCAGAATAATATCAGCCCTTCGGGCTCACTCTCATAATCACAATGTGTACCCGCGCTCACTGTGGGTGTGCAGACTCCGGAGGGGCCCCTTACGGCCCAAGTGCTATATCAAGCCACCTCGTGGCATCAACTCTCGGCTCTCGGCCTAACATCACTCAAGCCACCTCGTTGTGTATAAATGTATCTCAGGCCCTCGACCTCATATCACTCAGTGTATCCTCACATCTGGCCCTCGGCCACACTCAGTTAGAAAATCATCACAAGCCCCTCGGGCATTAGTAAAGTAATAGTTCTCAGCCCAAAACTTCATTCAAAATATCATTTAAGTCTCAAAACTGAGTAAAAGTTGTTGAGTTGTAAAACAGTGGAAAACATCATGACTGAGTTCAAGTAATAAGTCAATACAGTGAGGAAATAGTGATATGAATCCCCGAAGGGTTAAAATAGTTGGCACGAAGCCCAAATATAACAATCAATCCAAATCATGATGATAACAAATAGGTTTCAGTCAAATACGCAGTAAAATCATCAACCGGGATGGACCAAGTCACAATCCCCAATAGTAAACGACCCCACGCTCATCATCAAGCACGTGTCTCATCTTAATATAGCACTACGATGTGAAATTCGAGGTTTCAAACCCTCAGAACATTATTTACAATCACTACTCACCGCGAACCGGAGAAATCTCTAGCTTGCAATGACTTTGCCCCTCAAATCGACCTCCACGAGCGTCGAATCTATCCAAAATCAAAACGAATACATCACAATATGCTAAAGGAATAAAGCCCAAGCGAAAATAATCAATAACGGGCACAAATCCCAAAATTACCAAAATCTAAGCCCCGGGCCCACTTCTCGAAACTCAGAATTTTTTACATCATTAGATTCCTTTTCTCCCCACGAGTTCATACATATCAAAAGTTCTCAAATCCGACCCCAAGTGGTCTTTCGAATCCCAAACCAAAAGTCCAATTTCTCAAGCCCTAGTTTTTCAATTTTAGGCTTAGTTTCCATGAATTTCTAGGTGGATTTCACAATATAATCGAGTTTTAAGACCAAAGTTCTTATCTTGAGTCGTTTCCCCTTGAATCCCTCTTTAATTTCCTACAAGAATCTCCAAACATGAGCAGCTATGAGGGAAAAATGATCCAAAATTGCGGATGAAATAACTTAAAAGCTTTCTGCCCAAGCCTAATTTTCCTTCTTCGCGAACGCGGTCAACCTTTCGTGAACGCGTAGCACAAACTTAAGTTGACCAATTTTTACCTTACGCGAACGCGACATGCCAATCGCGAACGCAATGCTTCCCCTACCTTGACCTTCGCAAACACGTCGCTTCCATCGCGAACGCGATGACTTAATTCTACTGAAGCTCCAGCTGTTCAATCCTTCTATACGAACGCGAGACCACAACTGTGAATGCAATGCACAATCTCTCATCCCTACACAAACATGTAGACTGCCTCGCGAATGCGGAGGCTAAATTTCCACCTTAAATGCCGGCAATTGCTGAGGACCAAAATATACAATTTTCTTCAACTTCAAATGATTCGATCAACCCTCTGAAACTCACCCGAGGCCCACGGGACCTCAACCAAATGCACCAACACACCCTATAACCTCATTCAAACTTGTTCCTATCATTAAAACACCTCAAACAATATCAAATTACCCAAAACTCATCGAATTCAAGCCTAAGTTTCCCAAAAACTTCCGAAATACACTTTTGATAAAAAGCCCAACCAAACCACGTCCGAATGACCTTAAATTTTGCACACACATTCCAAATGATACAAAGAAGCTACTGCAACTCTCGGAATTCCATACCCTTGGATCAAAATCTTGCCTACCAACCGAAAATTGCCAAAATATCAACTTCGCCAATTCAGCCTAATACTACTCTGGACCTCCAAAACCCATTCCGATCATACTCCTATGTCACAAATCACTTCCCGAAGCTAACCAAACTATCAGAACTTATATCCAAGCCCTCTAACACATAAGTCAATATCCAGTTAACTTTTCCAACTTAAACCTTCTTAAAAGACACGAAGTGTTTCAAACCTTACCAAAATTATTTCGGACTCGATCCGACTAACCCGATACCATAAAACACGAATAACGAAGCATAAAGAAGCAAAAATAGGGGAAACAGAGCGGTAACTAATGAAACGATTGGTCGGGTCGTCACACTAAATTTTCTTCTTCGCGAACGCGGTCAACCCCTCGCGTTCGCGAAACACAAACTTACGTTGACCAACTTTTGCTCTACGCAAACGCGACATGACAGTCGTGAACGCGATGCCTTGCTTAAACCACTCTTCGCGAACGCGCTCACCCTTCCGCGATCGGGATGAACATTTGACCTCAAATCACAGCTAACCCAATTCCTCTACGCGATCGCGAAGTCCTTCTCGCGAACGGCGATGCATCCCTTCACTAGCCTTCGCGAACGCGACCTATCCTCTCATGAACGCGAAGCTTACAAAACCCGTCCTTTCGCGAACGCGTGGCTCCCCTTCGCAAATGCGAAGGCCAGAACTGATGCCTCCCTTCCTTACCCTTCGCGAACGCAAAGTTCCACTCGCAAACGTGAAGAACAAATTGTCTGCAACTACAGGACTCAAAACCTACAACTTCCTAAACTCCAAAATGATCCGATTGACCATCCAAAACTCACTCGAGGCTCCCGGGCCCTCAACCAAAGGCACCAACACATCCTAAAACCTTATTCAAACTTGTTCCAATCATCGAAATACCTCAAACAACATCAAATCGCCCAAAACACATGGGATTCAAGCTTAAGTTTTCTAAAACCTTCCGAAATACGCTTTTGATCAAAAACCCAACCAAACCATGTCCGAATGACCTGAAATTTTGAATACACAACCCAAATGACATAACAAAGCTATTGCAACTCTTAGAATTTCATTCCGACCCCTAGATCAAAATCTCGCCTATCAACCGGAAATTGCCAAAATATCAACTTCACCAATTCAAGCCTAAAACTACTCTACACCTCCAAAACTCATTCTGATCAAGCTCCTAAGTCATAAATCACCTCCCGAACCTGACCGAACCATTGGAACTCACATCCGAACCCTCTAATGCATAAGTTAGCATTCGGTTGACTTTTCCAACGTAAACTTCCTTAAAAGAGACTAAGTGTCTCGAACTTACCAAAAGCATTTCGGATTCGATCTGACCAACCCGATACCACAAAATACGGATAACAAAGCATAAATAAGCAGAAATGGGGAAAACAGAGCGATAACTTATGAGACGACTGGCTGGGTCGTCACATTCTCCCCAACTTAAACAAACGTTCGTCCTCGAACGAGTCAAGAAACATACCTGAAGCCTCAAACGGGGGAGGATATCTACTCCGCAGCTCCTGCTCGGTCTCCCAGGTAGCCTCCTCTAGGGCCGACCTCTCCACTGCACTTTCACTGAATATATATCCTTTGATCTTAACTTCCAAATCTGATGCTCCAAAATAGTTGTTGGCTCCACATCATAAGTCAAATCACCCTCCAACCGAACCGTGCTGAAATCCAGAATATGAGACAGATCCCTAATATACTTCCGGAGCACAAAGACATGAAATACCAGATGCACGCTCGACAAGTTGGGTGGCAAAGCAAGCTCATAAGCCACTTTCTTAATCCTCTGAAGTACCTCAAAAGGTCCAATGAATCGCGGACTCAACTTCCCTTTATTCCCAAATCTCATAATACTCTTCATGGGCGAAACCTTCAACAGAACCTTCTCACCAACCATGTAGGACACATCTCGAACCTTTCTGTCAGCATAACTCTTTTGGCTCGCGAAGCCTCTCCTGAATCACCTTCACCTTATCTAAGGCATCCTAAATCAAATCTGTCCCCGATAGCCTAGCCTCACCGGGCTCGAACCAACCAGCTAGAAATATACACCACCTCCTATACAAAGCCTCATACGGAGCCAGCTGGATACTCGACTGGTAGTTATTGTTATAAGAAAACTCTGTAAGCGGTAGAAACTGATCCCATGACCCTCTGAAATCAATAACACAAACACGTAACATATCCTCCAATGTATGAATAGTTCACTTGGACTGCCCATCCATTTAAGGGTGAAAAGATGTGCTCAACTACACCTGAGTACCTAACTCCCACTTAATAGACTTCCAAAACTGGGAAGTAAACTGAGTGCCCCGATCTGAAATGATGGAAACTGGGACACCATACAACCAAATAATCTCTCGTATATATATCTTTGCTAATCACTCTGAAGAATAAGTAGAACATATAGGAATAAAGTGCGCGGACTTGGTCAGCCAATCCCCAATCACCCAAATAGCATCGAACTTCTTCAAAGTTCGTGGAAGCCCAACAACAAGGTCCATAGTGATCCGCTCCCACTTTCACTCCGGAATAACCATCCACTGAAGCAAGCCACCCGGTCTCTAATACTCATATTTCACCTGCTGACAATTGAGACACCGAGCTACCAAATCCCACAATATCTTTCTTCATTCTCCTCCACCAATAATGCTACCTCAGATCCTGATACATCTTCGCGGCTCCTGGATGAATAGAATACCACGAGCTATGGGCCTCCTCCAGAATCAACTCCCAAAGCCCATCCACATTGGGCAAACAAATCCGGCCATGCATCCTCAACACTCTATCATTACCAATGGTCACATCCCTAGCATCATCATGCTGAACACTATCCTTAAGGACAAGAAAATGCGGATCATCATACTAACACTCTCTGATGCGATCATATAAAGAATAATGAGAAACTACACAAGCCAATACCCAACTGGGCTCCGAAATATCCAACCTCACGAACCGAGTGGCCAAGGCCTAAACATCAACCGCAAGAGATCTCTCCCTAACTGAATATATTCCAAACTCCCCATACTCACTGCCTTTCGACTCAAAGCATCGGCCACCACATTGGCCTTTCCCGGATGATACAATATAGTGATATCATAATCTTTAAGCAACTCCAACCATCTTCGTTGCCTCAAATTAAGATCCTTTTGCTTGAACAAATGTTGAAGACTGCGATGATCAGTGAATAGATCGCAAGACACGCCATACAAGTAATGCCTTCAAATCTTTAATGTGTGAACTATGACAGCCAACTCTAAATCATGAACGGGGTAGTTCTTCTCATGTGGCTTCAACTGAAGAGAAGCATAAGCAATAACTCTACCCTCCTGCATCAACATACAATCAACCCCTACTCTCGAAGCATCATAATACACGATATATAAACTTGAAGCTGATGGCAAAACCAATACTAGAGCTGTGGTTAAAACTATCTTGAGCTTCTGAAAGCTCTCCTCACAATCGTCCGACCATACAAATGAAGCACCCTTTTGAGTCAACTAGGTTAAGGGTGATGTGATAGATGAGAATCCCAGAACAAACCGACGATAATAGCCTGCCAAACCAAGAAAACTGCGAATCTTTGTAGCTGAGGACGGTCTGGGCCAACTCTGCACCACCTCTATCTTCTTTGGATCATCCTGAATACCCTCACTGGACACCACGTGTCCCAAGAATGCCACTGAACTGAGTCAAAACTCACACTTGGTGAACTTTGCATAAAGGTTCTCCTCCCTCAATATCTGCAACACAACCCTCCAATGCTCTGCGTTCTCCTCCTGACTACGCGAATATACCAAAATATCATCAATGAAGACTATGACAAATGAATCAAGATAAGGCCGGAACACGCTGTTCATCAAATACATGAATGCTGCTGGGGAAATGGAGAACCCAAAAGACATAACCAGGAACTCATAGTGACCATATCTGGTCCTGAAAGCCGTCTTAAGAATATCCGAATCCCTGATCTTCAACTAGTGATAACCCGAACGGAGATCAATCTTAGAGAACACCCTCGCTCCCTGAAGCTGGTCGAATAAATCATTAATGGAAGGCAAGGGATACTTATTCTTAATTGTTACCTTGTTCAATTGCCTATAATCAATGCACATTCTCATTGTGCCATCCTTCTTCTTCACAAACAGAACCGGCACACCCTAAGGTGACACACTAGGCCAGATGAACCCCTTATCTAGGAGTTCTTGAAGCTTCTCCTTCAACTCCTTCAACCCTGTTAGTGCCACACGATACAGCAAAATACAAATGGGATGAGTGCCTGGAACCATATCAATACCAAATTTAATATCCCTGTCCGGTGGCATGCTCGACAAGTCTGTAGGAAATAAATCAGGAAAATCCTTCACAACTAAGACAGAATCAATAATGGGAGCCTCAGCTCCGACATCCCTCACAAAGGAAAGATACGAGAGACAACCCTTCCCAACCATACGTTGGGCCTTCAAGAAAGAGATCACTCTACTAGGAACATAATCAATCACACCTGTCACACCTCCTTTTTACCTACACCTCCGGGAGAGGGTATAATAAAGGGAGTTTTTCCAATTAAAGGACAATCGAAATAGGATTATTATTTAAATATTCAGAGTCACCACTTGGGAGATTGATGGTGTCCTAAGTCACCGATTTGAAAATCCCGAATTGAGTAAAAGAATGACTCTGTTTAACAGTCCGCGAACCAGAAATTCGAATAAGAAATTCTGTTAACCCGGAAGAAGGTGTTAGGTATTCCCGGGTTCCGTAGTTCTAGAACGGTCTCTCAACTGTTATAATTGGCCTATTATCTGATTTTCATACATGTTTTAACACATGGTTTAATTTTAACTTTAACCGCTTTATTTAATTATTTTTAAAGGAAAATTACAATATTATTTAAAATACGTCTCGAACCGCGTCATATAAATGCACCCACGACTCTCGACATATTTTATCTAACATTGTTAGGATTTGGATTTGGGTCACATAAATGTGCACCTGAGTTTAGGAAGGTAAATTATTAAACAACGCGCTTAAAATAAATACTCATTCTTCAAGTTTGCGAGGGCAATGAAAAATTCAACTAAATGGCATACCTCGATTTCTAAAGGATTAAAATTAATTAAGTGAGGGCCATAAGTTTTGGAATTTTATTTGGCGGAGGAAACAAAACTAATTAGCTAAGGAAAAGTAACCTATCTTATTTACTGGTCTATTGTGTTGGGCTTGGTAGTTTTTATTTGAGCCCAATTCTATTAGTACTATTTTACTCATATGCTTTTAGAAAAAGTCATTTTTTAAAATGATAATATTAATAGACCATTATCATGATACTCATTCAATCATCCAAAAGCAACCATAAGTACAACTAAGAATACTAGAACACTAAAATGGACAACAAAACGTGATATACGAGCAAAAATGAAATATTTTAAAAATAATTTATAACAAGACAAATGAGTAACAATAAGTGAAAAACATGATTTCAGTTTTTAAGAAAAGTTAAAATTATTAACAGAACCAAACAAAGGGAATTAAATACTTAAACTCAGTACCATAATAAAGAAACTCAATCACTACACTGCTCAAACATTCATCAAGTGAAAATCATATATTAACATGCTTAAAAGTAATTATAGGAGAAGATGGACCTCAACATTGAATATGATGTTTTACAGCTTTGAAATCCAAAATGAACATGACCATGAACGAGCAACACGACTTACTCGAACGAAACCCCCCGCAGAACTGATCCGAACTTGACCCTGTTTGAGCTTCCACCAAAATAAACGGGTTGAGATGAGTTATATTATGAGGAAGATGGCGTTAAGGTTTACTGCTTGAAGAATGGAGAAGAAGATGCTCGCTTGCTTGAAAAAAATAAAGAAAAAGCTCAAGGGAGGGGGAAGGCTCGTGAAGAAGACGAAGTGGTCTGTCTGTGTATATCCAGCGTATATAGAGTGTATACCCCCATCTCCATTAAGAAGAAGCCATACCCTCTCTTTTTTTCTCTCTATTTTTTTGAACTTCTCTCTCCTTTTTTGAACCCCTCTTCTTCCTCCTTTGCATAATGGGGAGGTTCCCCTTTTTAAAAGTATCCCACACTCCCTCTCTCCTTCCCCCAAAATCCTCTCCTCCTCTCAAAGTGTTTTGTCTTTTTTTTTTCACTCCAATAAATAGACCACTAAGGGAGATGACTATGGTTTTCTTGGTAAGGTGGGGGTCCGAAATATTTCTTCTTTTTTAGTGTATATTGAGTGTATATGGAGAGCATCCAGTGTATATTTTAGCCCTCTTTAAATAAGCACCTAGCTTAGTGCATTCACCACTACAAAATCTTTTTTATTTTTAATCACCCAATAAATTAGTGTTATTTAGTTAATTCCTTAGTGAATTGTTATCCCAACCATTATGGAAGTTTCTTAATAATTACCCTAATAACAATTTCCATCAATAATTAAGAACCAAGTTAAAGGAAAAATTACCAAAGTTTAAAAATTAAAATTATAAGTGCAAAAATAACTCATTTTTTGTGATTTTTCCCATTTTTTCTAAAACAACTAATTTTTTGATTAATCCTAAAATGCAAAATTAAATCCTAAATACAAATGCAACATATTTTTTTTTTGTATTTTTTTATAATCTGAAATACTACACAATGCCTTTTAAAATAAGATAAAAATACTACACAATGCCAAAGCTAATCCTAATTAAACTAAACATGAAATTATTTTTGTATTTTTGAAATTATATAAAGATAAAAATAAGGTACTATTTTTTGTATTATATTATTATTAATAAATATTTTTAATGAAAAATACATAAACTAAAATATTATTTTTTAATTTTTATTTTTCTTGTAATAAAATAAAGTAAAAGAGTCGCAATGAATTGAAATAGCTATATTAGGCCTAAATTAAATAGTTACATGCTAAAATATAAAAAAATCTTGCGGAGGGTCAAAAATCACATGTCTACAACACCTCGCCACTCGATCCGTGGCACACCTGGTATAGCCAATGTGATTGTCTTAGCATGACAGTCAAGAATAGCGTGACACGGAGATAGCCAATGCATGCCTAGAATGACATCGAAATCCACCATACTCAATAATAAAAGATCAACTCGGGTCTCCAGATCCCCAATAGTCACCACACACGACCGGTACACACGGATACATGAACATGTAAATCAAGAAACTCACAGGGCATACCCAAATAATGAGCAAAGTATGATGACACTTAAGAAAAGGTGTATCCGGGATCAAATAATACAGAGGCATCTCCGTGGCAGACTGAAACAATACCTGTAATAACAGAATCTGAAGCAATGGCACCGGGTCTGCCTGGAATAGCATAAAAACGGGCCTGACTGCCCCCTGATCGACCTCCCATTCTGGGGTGACCCCTGGCTGACTAAACTCCACCCCTAGAAGGCTGGGCGAGTGGTGGTGGAGCAACTGGTGCTGAAGCCGATGACTGATCCCTCTGCTGGGATGAACTAGCCAAACGATGAGGACACTGCCTCCACTTATGACCCATCTCGCCACACATAACAACTCCCAGATGGTAGAGAAGGGGACTGAAGGGAACCCCTCGCACCGAAGTGACTAGCAGATACGCCTGGTGCATAAGAGCCATGAGCTGATGGAGCACGGGATGAACTTTGAGCTGGAAGGGCACAAAGTGAAGAATAGCCCTGGTGTGAACTGTGGGAACCATGACCCGATGACGCCCCTCAATAACCTGAGCGATCAGATTGACCATGTCGGACCTGTCGGCCTCTGCCGTGCTGAAACTGGCCCCTCGAAGGAGCACCACTATAGCTGCCAGATCCTCGAGGCCTCTTGGACTCCCTCTCCTATTGCTCCTGACGGCGAACAGACTCAATCTCCAGTGGCGGATCCACATTTGGAGATATGGGTGCTGAAGCACCCATTGGCTTTGGCCAAATAATGTAATATATTCATAAATAATACCTAAAAATTCAATATTTGACCATGAGCACCCATTATGATCATGTTTGGCCATCTAAAATTTAAACTAAAATCAGTGAAGCACCCACAACCTATAAATCCTGGATCCGCCACTGTCAATCTCTCGGGCAATATCCACAACCTCCTCGAATGTAGCACCAGTAACCCTCTCTTTGGTCATAAGAATACGGAGCTGATAAGTAAGACCATCAACAAACCTCCTGATCCTCTCTCGATCTGTCGGAACCAACCAGATGGCATGACGAGCCAACTCAGAAAACCTCAACTCATACTGCGACACGATCATCTCCCCCTGACGCAACCACTCAAACTGCCTACGTAGCTCCTCTTTACGAGATTGTGACACATAATTCTCCGGAAAGAGAACAGAGAACTGCTGCTAGGTAAGGGGTGCTGCACCAACAAGCCTACGCCTCTCAAAATCCTCCCACCAAGATGTTATACCCCATTTTAACACGGATCAAACTAGAGTATAACATATTGGTAATTCTGAAGGTTTAATTAATTAATAAGAGTCACCACCTAATTATTTTAACGGTGAATTAGGGCACCAATTTTAGCTAGATAATTGTTAAAGTTAACTTGTTTTTACGGTCTACTTAACTTTAACGATTATGGGTAAGGGTTCTAATTAATCATATAGGGAAGGTTATTAAGGCCCCCTATATGATCCGTTAACTACGTTTAACTCACCAAACTTAGGTTAATTAATTTAAAAGATTAAGTAGCAATATGTGTTTGTATTAAAAAAAACGTTTGTCAATTGAAAACATTGTGCAGTAACGTTATGATATGAGTCTTTCAAAATTGTATTGTAGTATACTTTCATAATTGAGAAAGAAAATTACTTACTTGAAATTCAAACAATAAAAAAGTTTGGATTTAACTTCTAGGAAAATGTTTAAACTACAGTGCTTTGACAAACCCGACAATTAAACTCGTTTTTCAAAGGTTAGGACTTGCGAAAATAGTTTTCATGAATATGCTTTAGAAATCATTCTACTGGACTTAAAAATCTTGTGTTTACGAAAGCTTAACACAAGGACATTAGAAAATAATTTGCTGAAAGGTTTTGAAACATTACTTTAGAACTAATTCTAAGTCCTTATGTTACACGCTACATTTATGTGATTGAGATGGTATCAAATCGATAATAAAAATAAAGATTCTACATACTTAAACAACTATGCTAGCACAAATTTTTGAAATATATTCCCAGAAATTTGAGATAAACTCAAATCACACAAGTAAAGGTTAAATAGCATGAATCATAAAGGGAAAGAAAAGAAAGACGCCATAGGCATCTCCAAGCATTTCACTTTTTTTTCTCGTTGTTCGGTACTCTAAGGAAGATGGCATGCAATGACTCCATGTGATGGTAGTAACTTGAGTCTCTACGAGACTTCCACTAATGAGTCTTGAATTAAGACTCCATTTGCTCCAAAGTGTACATGCAAAGAAAAAGAAAAATAAAGAATTAACAAAATAACTTCAGAGTTTAATTAACATGTGCAAGGATAAGCAGGACTGGAGAGTGGAACTTGATTCTTAATGGCATATCGAGAAAAAGGTCATAGTTTCAAATTACTTTCTGAAATTCCAGCCATACTTCTTGTCGAAGTGCGGGAAGTAATTGTTTCCATCTATTTAGATTAGTAGCAACTCTTAAGAGCCTGACTGAAATATGAACTTTCCATGATAATCACACATCAAAATGGATATATTTCATCAAGTTAACATGTTTATACTGAGATTCATATCACTGATTCAAGCACATCCTCTAATGAAGCATTCATGTAGACGTTTTCTAATTTCTCATTTAAAACATAAGATGGAGCAATTACAAGTTAAGTACGGTACCCTAAGGCATTCTTCACTGAGTAAGTAAATAAATCTTTTATGATGAAAAGTTGAGTGAATAATCTTGAGATGCAATATTTAGTATGCCATTACCAGAATGCAAATAAGCATTTCTACTACATTGTGGCAGAGAAGGTATCAAGGATAGTATAGCTTGCTTAGTTTGGCTTAGCTATGAATATATAAAAAATGTCTCTTAGGGATGGAATTCTACACCATAGTTCTGACAAAGAGCTTAACTTTCTAAGTAAGCTTGGGTAGAAAGAACTATCCATAAAACCTCTACAGGCATGCTAAATAATGAGCGTAACTCATTCATCTGAGGGACATTCTTAGCTAATTACTGCTAAAGGATATCCTAAGATAATTATTTCATTAAAACCCATGCTCATGATATTGGGCATTTAAACATAAGAGGAAAGGCCTAATCATGGTGCTTATTGTAATGACCCGACCGGTCGTTTTGAGTACCAGCACTCCATTCAACAGTCGGAGGCCATGAACAGATTCATTTTGGGTATTATGACTTGTTCGCATGGTCGGAGCTTAAATTCAGAAAGACCGGAGTTAAAATTAAATGAAAACCCTCATTTGAGAAGCTTAAAGTTGAAAGAATGAACTAGGATTGGAACTCTGAGTAAACGACCTCGGAATCAGGATCTGAAGATTTCAGCAGGTTCGTATGATGATTTCGGACTTGGGCGTATGTTCGAATTGGGTTTTGGGTAACCCGGGAGCGTTTTGGCGCCTATTGTGGAATTTAGCATTTAGAAGAAATTTCATAAGTTTAGCTTAAAGAGCATTTCAGTGTTATCAATGTCCGTTTGGGATTCTGAGACTGTGAATAGCTCCATATGGTGATTCTGGATTTGGGGGCGCGATCGGAAGTGAAATCCGAGGTCCGTAGGTCATTTTGGAGCCATTTGGCTAAAGATAGAAATTTGAAGGTTTTTAAGAAGTTTGACTCGAGGTTGACTTTTTGATATCGGGGTCGGAATCCAATTCTGAAAGTTGGAGTAGGTCCGTAATGTCAAATATGACTTGTGTGCAAAATTTGAGGTCAATCGGACGTGATTTGATAGGTTTAAGCATCGGAAGTAGAAGTTGAAAAGTTCAATGTTCATAAAGCTTGAATTGGGGTGTAATTCATGGTTTTGGCATTGTTTGTTATGATTTGAGGCCTAGAGCAAGTCCATAATGTATTTTGGGACTGGTTGGTATGATTGGTTGGGGTCCGGGGGGCCTCGGGTGGATTTCGGGTGGTTAACGGATCAAAAATGGAATTTTTAAAGAGCAAAGGCTGCTGGTTGCTGGTATTTCCGCTTCTACGGAAGAGGGACCGCAGAAACGGCCCCGCAGAAGCGGTTGAAGGAGCCGCAAAAGCAGAAAGTGGGCGTTTGGCCAGGAACCGCAGAAGTGGATTTTGTTCCGCAGAAGCGAAATCGCTTCTGCGATGGGTAGACTGCAGAAGTGGTTGGTCGGGTGATTTGAGAGACCGCAGAAGCGGCCTGGATTCCCGCAAAAGCGGGATCGCAGAAGCGGTCCCTGGACTGCAAAATCAAAAATGCTGAAGGCAGAAGGGTTATTTAAAAGTCGGATTTTGTTCATTTCTCCCACTTCATTTAGCGAATTTTGGAGGGTTCAAGAGAGGATCTTCATCAACCATGCTAAGGTAAGTTTTTCCCACCCATTATGAGCTAAATACATTAATTATGTATGGATTTAAGCATGAAAATTAGTGTAAATATTGGGGTTTTGGTTGGAAACCAAGAAAAAAAATTATAATCTTGGATTTTAGCCACGATTTTGAGTATGAAATTAGGAGAAAATTATATATTTGAGTTCCTAAGGTCATGGGTAACCTTTATCTTCGAAAAATTTTGGATTTCGGGCACGTGGGCCCGATGGAATTTTGGTCAACTTTTCGTTCGGGGTTAGGAATGATTACAAATTGGGTTGTAAAGTACAATTTAGCATATATTAATGGATTTATATTATCGTTGGCCAGTTTTGGAGCAGTGTGCGTTGGTGCAAGTCTTCGAAAGAATGTAGAATGCCGGCTTGGGGATTTTCGGAGCGAGGTGAGTCTCCTTTCTAATCTTGTGAGGGGGAATTTACCCCATAGGTGAAGTAATTGATTATGAGCTCCTATGGGCTACGTACGCACGAGGTGATGAGAGTCCGTGCGTAGCTACTATTATGCTATTGTCCGGGTAGTTAGGACCTAAAAGCATGTGTATGTGGGTTAATTGTGAACACCTTGGTAGCTTGAATTGCTTCACTCACATCGAATTAGTAAGTAAATTCCTAAAAAGAATTAAACTTTATTTCTTAAATTGTTAAAGGAGAATTGGTTGTATTGAATAAATATTCCCCGACAAGTTCTTATTTGACTGATTGAGCATGTACTTTACGTGTGCCTGCGTCGCATAGATGATTCACGAGCAGGATATGAGTTTAATTATGGAACGGGTCGAACTCCTCGGTGATAATAGATGTCACACCTCCTTTTTACACACCTACCCGAAGGATAAATGTATAAGGGAGTTTTTCCATTTAAAGTGACATTATTCGAAATGGGATTATTTATTTATTTTTTAGAGTCGCCACTTGGGATAGGATTGGCTTTTGGTGTTCCAAGTCACCGATTTAATTTAAATCCCAAATCGAGGAAAATTTCGACATCCCGATTGGAGTCTGCGAACCAGAAATTCTGTGTAAGGAACTCTGTTGACCCGAGGGAAGGTGTTAGGCACCCCTGGATCCCGTGGTTTTAGCACGGTCGCTTAAATTATTATAAATGTCTCAAAACCTAATTTGTACATGCTCCAGCCTATAGTGCAATTTTATAATTGTTTACCGCTTCTTAATTATTTTTACGAAAGTGAACGTTGTTTAAAAATGTATTTTCGGATCACGTCACATGAAATGCACCCGTGTCACGACCCTAGTTCACCAATCGTGAACCTGTCATGACGGCACCCAGTCTTCGCGACTAGGTAAGCCTAACACATTGCGGAATTTTTAACCACCTTTATGAAAGCAATAACACTAATACTAAATAATATAAGAAAAATATAATAAGTGCCGCCTGGCATATACACTTCAACTCAAAACACTGAAACGACCTCCAAGACCCAGAAACTCACGGGCAACACAGGCTAAAGGACATAAACT
>MU666944.1:25123-67905 GCA_026770625.1 Nicotiana glauca
TCGACGATCCACACTTGGCAGTTCTCAGAGAGACGGTACTTCAGGGAGGTGCCAAGGAGATTTCTATTGGCGAGGATGGTGTGTTACGGCTTCAGGGCCGTGTATGTGTTCCTAATGTAGATGGCTTGAGAGAGAGGATCCTAGAGGAGGCCCACAATTTGAGGTACTCCATTCATCCAGGTGCTACGAAGATGTACCGTGACTTGAGGCAGCATTTCTCGTGGCAGAGGATGAAGAAGGACATTGCGGAGTATGCAGCTAATTGTTTGAATTGACAGCAAGTCAAACATGAGCACCAGAGGCTAGGTGACCTACTTCAGCGGATGCCCATTCTGGAATGGAAGTGGGAGTGCATCACTATGGATTTCGTAGTTGGATTACCGCGGACTCAGCGGAAGGTTGATTCTGTGTGGGTTATTGTGGATAGACTGACCAAGTCTGCCCATTTCATTCCAATGGTGACTACTTATACGGCAGAGAGGTATGCCCAGATTTATATTCGGGAGATAGTGAGATTGCACGGTGTTCCGGTCTCCATCGTATCAGACATAGGCCCTCAGTTCACTTTCCATTTCTGGAGAGCTATTTAGCGAGAGTTGGGGACCCGCATGGAGCTTAGCACGGCATTTCATCCTAAGACCGACGGACAGTTGGAGCGGACAGTTCAGATTTTATAGGATATGTTTAGAGCATGTGTGATCGACTTTGGAGGGCAGTGGGATTAGTTCTTACCCTTTGGCGGATTTTGCATATAATAACAGTTATCAGTCCAGCATAAAGATGGCCCCGTATGAGGCATTCTATGGTCGGCGTTGTCATTCCCCTATCGGATGGTTCGAGCCTGGTGAGGCTAAGTTGCTTGGTACAGATTAGGTCCAGGATGCCCTGGATAAGGATAAGTTGATTCAGGATAGGCTCCGCACAGCTCAATCCAAACAGAAGAGCTACGCGGATCAGAAGGCGCGTGATGTATCATTTGTGGTTGGTGAGAAAGTCCTCCTGAAGGTTTCGCCCATGAAGAGCATTATGAGGTTCGGGAAGAAGGGCAAGTTAAGCCCAAGGTTTATTGGCCCCTTTGAGGTGTTGAGGCGAGTTGGAGAGGTTGCCTATGAGCTCGCATTACCTCCCAGTTTATCAGGAGTTCATCCAGTCTTCCATGTATCGATGCTCCGAAAATATCATGTCGACTATTCACTTGTGTTGGATCTCAGTACCATTCGGCTAGATGAGAGTTTGGGCTACGAAGAGGAGCCAGTTGCCATTGTTGACAGGCAGGACCGCCAGTTGAGATCCAAGAGGGTTTTTGTAGTGAGAGTCCAGTGGAGGGGCCAACTGGTCGAGGAGGTGACCTGGGAGTCCGAGGAGGACATGCAGAGCCGATATCCCCACCTATTCAGCGGTCCAGGTACTTTTCTATATCCGTTCGAGGACAATCGTTTGTTTTAGAGGTGGAGAATGTAATGACCCGACTGGTCATTTTGCATTTTTGAACCCTGTTCCCTTAAATAATACTTTCCGCATTTTCTTTAGCTAAATTATGACTTGCGGGGGCGGATGGTTCGGAAGTTAGAAGAATTTCGGGCAAGAATAAGCCTAGTTGCTTCTTTAAATCTCTTTAAAAAGGCCAAGTTTGACTTCGGTCAACATTTTGGGAAAACGGACCTGGAATTGCAATTCAGTAATTTTTTAGGGTCCGTGGGAAAATATGGGACATGGGCGTATGCCCGGAATCGCATTCCGAGGTCCCTAGCCCGAGTAATGGAATTTTTTGTAAAAATTGTTAAGTTAATTTTCAAAGAATAAAATAAACTAAGAAAATTGTTGTTTTCATAGATATCAGGTTTGGATTTCGATTCCGAATCTTGACACAAGTCCGAAATATCAATTAAGACCTGCCTGCAAAATTTGGTGTCAATCCGAGTAGTTTAAGGGCATTTGGACCCGTTGGTAGGAAGTTAAGAACTTGAAGTTCATTAAATTTGATCAATTGGTTTTTGGATCCGATTCCTTGATATAATAATGTTTTGGCTGTTCCGAGAGTTCGACTAGGTCCGCCTCGTGATTTCAGACTTGTCGGTATGCTCGGCCGGGGATCGGGAGCCCCAAGCGTCAAACGGTCGAGGTTCGAGCGAAGTTGAAACATAGGAAAAACTTCCTTTAGCTGCTTCTGTCATAACCACTTCTGCGACTCTTGGACCGCAGAAGCAGTCGTCTAGTCGCTGAAGCGGAAGGGGTCAGACCCAGGGTAAACTACAGAAACGGACCCCCGACCGCAGAAGCGGTCCATCCGCGCTAGGCCCTAACCGCAGAAGCGGTGGGATTTCTTCTTAAGCGGACTTGCAAAAGCGAGTAATGGACCGCAGAAGCGGCCCAGGCCCCTTGTCCCTTTTTCGCAGAAGTGGCCCATTTCCGCAGAAGCGGAACCCGGAGAAGCATGATTTCTTCCGCAGGAGAGGAAATCACAGGGGCCAGAACCTCATTTAATTCAAGCTTAAGCTCATTTCTTCCACATCTCTCTCAACTCTTGGGCGATTTTGGTGATTCAAAAAGGGAGGTTTCAACATAATAATTCGAGTTGGTGCTCACTTGGCTACGAATTGAGAGTTTGGGCTTATTCTTGGTATTAGAAGTGCGCTTCGGAGCAAGGTGAGTCTCCTTTCTAACCTTGTAAGAGGGAAATGTCCCCATAGGTATAATAAATAATCAAATTTGCTTTATATGCGGGGGCTACGTACGCACCAGGTGACGAGAGTCCATGCGTAGCGACTTTATGACAGTCCGGGTAGTCTAGGATCCTAAAGCATGTTATATGTGAAATCATTGTAATCTTGTTGGCTGTTGAATTGTTTAGATCCTAACGAGTTGCACACTAAAATTCTAAAGGCATTCAATTTCATCTATTCTGGGGTTTTATTGAAAGAGAATTGACTTGTACTTGGAAGAACATGTATTTATGTGTACCTGCATCGCAGGTATAATTCCCCAGCGGGGTGAATGTGATTTACATTTTTACCGCATCGCACGTATGATTCGCGAGCAGGGTAATAGATGCATCTATGGTTCGAGCCGTTCGACCCTCGGCAGTGCACATTTATTTTTCTATTGGATCGGGTCGTACGTTCCTCGGTGGTTATTTGTGTATGAGTTATCTTGCTTCTATTTGTTGTTAAGATTCCAAATTTGCTTAAAATACTTAAATATGAATGAACACACCCTACGTAAGGTTAAAGGAAGGATTCCTATTTCATACTTGGAGAATTTATGACTTGAGTTATACCTGCTTGTTTAAATGATTCTCACTATTAATTGACCTAAGTGAGTATCGAGTCGACCTCTCGTCTCTACTTCTTCGAGATTAGACGGGTTACTCACTTAGTACATGTTGTTTATGTACTCATACTACACTTCTGTACTTAAATGTACAGGTTTTGAGGCAGGTGAATCTGGACATCACTCTGGTGCATATCAGTGAGCTCATCTGGGACTTCTACGGTGAGCTGCATTCCCTTCTCGGCGATCTGCAGCCGAGGAAGTCTTCCTTGTATTTTTTTTGTTTTTTCTGTCTATCTTGATTCAGACAGTAGGCTAGGGTATTATTCATTTTTTTTTTGTGTATACTCTACTAGTTGCCCGTAGCTTGTGACACCTGGTTCTGGCACACACTGTGGTAGATGTTACTTTGGGTTGTATAACTGTCCCTACACTTTATTGATCCTTACTGGTTTATAACTTCAAATTGGGTTCAAAGGAAAAGAGTTTTTTATCAAACTTCCGCATCGGCTGGCCTGACAAATGGTGTCGGGCGCCATCATGACCTATTGTGGAAAATGGGCCGTGACACTGTATCTTAGAAAGAATGTTAGTTTCATAAAAAACCACATATACTCTTTCTTCTACGCACATAGTTCTTTTGTTATAGATCTTATATGCTTTACTATGTGAAGAATACTCCCTCATCACTTCTGAGATCAAACCTACCTAGGGAGTCTTTTCCATTATTGTGCACAAAGCACTTGCATCCAAATGCCCTAAGATGGGATATATTTGGCTCTCTCCATTTACGTAATTCATAGGGAGTCTTCTCAACAAGAGGTAAGGTCATGCACCTATTTATGATGTAACATGCAGTGTTCACAACTTCTACCGAGAAATTCTGTTGACCCGAGGGAATGTGTTAGGCACCCCCGGGTCCCGTGGTTCTAGCACGGTCGCTTAGATTATTATAAACGGCCAAAATCTGATTTTAATACATGTCATCCTATAGTGCAATTTTAAAATTTTTTACTGCTTTTAATTAATTTTTAGGAAATTGAACGTCGTTTAAAACATATTTTTGGATCACGTCATATGAAATGCACCCGGATCCTCGTCATATTTTATTCAACATTTTGGGATTTGGATTTGGGTCGCATGAAATGCACACCCGAATTTAGGAAGGTAAAGTTATTAAAGAGCGCGCCTAAAGCGAATAACGAGTTGTTAACTTTACGAGGGCCATGGGAGTTGCTAAATGGCACGCCTCAAATTCTAAGTATTTTTATATAGACAGTTAATGAGGGCCCCGCAATTTATGAATTTTGTTTGGCGCGGCTCATCTCATTTTTATTAAAGGCCAACCTAAAGCAACTATGATTTTTCAATTTATTATTTGTCTCTACAAAGACTAATTAATTTACATTTATAAATTCAAGCCTCAAATTCAAGTCCGAATTCAAACAAAAGGGAGGACCCTTTCAATTTGAACCCGCCACCTAATTTGAAACCTAAATTTATATTTGTGTTAATCCCCATATTCCTATACAATCTTTAAAGGGTTTTGACTTATAGCAATTTCTTGGGCCTTAAAAATTTGACCCAAAACTGTAAACCATCAATTCGTGAGGAGCAAACTAAAGATTTGTTTCAAAAATATAAGGGCCTAATTAATTAGATTGTTGAAGATGTTCTCATATGTGAGGTCCCTGAACTTGCCAGAAATTCAGACCTTTATCCATTTGGGCCTTGAACACAGCCCATGTAGAAGAATCACCATTCAAATAGGCATGGAGAGAAGCCAGTTACAAGCCGGGCCCAGGTCTAAACGGATGGATAATTATACTAAGACCTGGGCCGCCTATTTGAATATCAAAGCCCAAAGTCTCGTGAGCGGACCGATCTCCCAAACCAACCGAATTAGACCAAATGCTTACTGAACCAACACAAACGAGTGCAAACGTTTTGACAAATTACAACAAGGAAAAGCAATACACAATTACTCAATCTAAACTGGACGATGCTCGTTTGAACTTTAAGGTCATATTCCAAATATTTTACCTTCTTGCCTTTTGATAAGTTTTCAGATAATACTAAGGTGAATAACCAATTTGGAACGTTTACTTTACTAATACAAATAGACAAATCGTTTATATCACTGAACCAACTACTAATTATGGTAATATGAATCTGTTTTAAGCATGAATTCAATCCGATCTTAAACTTGACATGGCTAACACACTTTAAACATACTGATTCCACAAGCGAATGACAATCTCAATTGTTTCTGATTTATCATTTCCAACAGGAGACATGCTAAAGTAGAACAAGTCTTAACTAGCCTGAAATTGCAATTAGATAGCTACAAATTTAAACCGTCTAGAACAGTCCATTACAAATCTAAATCGTTCAAGTCCATCCAAACAATCCTAATTCAGCAATTCCTAGTGCAACACAATTCAAATAAACTAAAATTGAACAAATACACATTGTTGGGCTGCCTACAGTTCCTGACAATCAGGTGAGCATAAATTTGAAATACTTCATTTCATTCAAATTTTTGAGATTACATCAAGGTGAATTTGAAGAGTGTACCTGGATTTCAATGAACAAAGAACAAGAGGAAGTTAGCAGCAAGTGATAATAGCTAATGTTCAACAGTTCAAACAGCAGTAATAGGCAGAAATCAACAGCAGCCTAGAAATTGGCTCGGAATCTAGCAAAATCAGCAATGAAAAAATACCAGCAAATAGACCCAAAACTAACTGAATAAGCCAGTTTCAACTTGAAATCAACCAAAGAGCTCAAAAATACACAAAACTTGGAATCAAATAGACCCCGAATGAAATAGTAAACTCCAGGAAAAGCCTCAGTAACTAGAAACACTCAAAATAGCTTGAATAGAACTCCAAATGACTTGTAATTGAGTTTAAAACCCTGGTGATTCAAATTAACTAGCTAAGATTTCAATGTAATAGTATTTTTTGGATTTTTCTATTGTGTTTTTGTATGTTTTAGGATTTTTCAGGAGTTAAGATCTAAAAATGAAAGTTTAAACTATAGGAATTCAAATTTGAACTCCTTTTGATTAATGAAATTCAAATTTGAGTTTCAACTATTAAGAAAAAGATTTTTGGGGATAATATTAAGCTGGAAAGTTTTTGAGAATTTTTCAGGCTTCTAAACTTGTAAATGAAGGCATTGGGGCTGCCTTTTATAGGCCAGATATGGGGCAGAATGTTCTAGAAGGGTTTTCCTATTTTTTCCCCTTTTTATTTTCAGAAATTGGTTATTAGATCCTAATTTTATGACTTGTTACCAAAGTTACTGCATAAAATTACAGAAACCTACACTAAGGCCCCCTTCTAGAAGGCCCTAGGGTGTTCTTGCTCTGTTTTCTACCTTTGAAATGCCTATACTACCCTCACTTGGGTTCTACAATTACCAAGTCCTAATAAACCATCCCTTTTTGTGTGCCTGAACTACCCTTGATTGCCTCTAAAATCACTAACCCAACCACACCCCTTTACTTTAGTTGACATCCAACTATAGTTGACTAAAGAGTAATTTATTCAGCTATATCCATCCAGATTCAAAACTATGGGACTAAATTACCAAAACAAAATAAAACTACAAACTTAATCCCAAATCGATCTTTACCAAACCATCAATCCAACAAAATCAAAACATTAAACTAAACTATTAAACATAAATTAATACAGAATCATCTCTATTATCAGTCAGGTTAACAATAAAAGACCTTAATAACCAACGAAATTTCAGGAATCAAAACTACAAATCTAAAAAAAATGCAGGTAGGAATAATATACTCAATCAACAGAGACTAAAATCTTAAAAAAAAAACAAAATGAGGACAAAATTAATTCCAGATTAATTACTGAAAATTAAAATCAAGATGAAGCAAACAACACAACTAATACGAGTAAATAGAAAAATAAAGAAGAGATAACAGGAAGTACCTACAGTGGCATGGAAGGATGGTGAATAAATACTTGATTTTCAACCGGATTAGACCTTAACCTTGTGTTTTCAAGTGAAAACACAAGACTAAGGTCTACTACAGTCGAAAACCCTTACCAGCCCGCGAAATATTAAGTCCTGGTTCTTCAAACAAATTCGAATAGTTGAAAAGCATAGAGTTTGATAGATTTGAAGCGTTCCAAGGATTTTTGAACAAAACCAATGAGAGATATGGAACGAGGAGGTGCAGGAGGTGACATAGTGTGAATTTGGGAGCTATTGGATGGATTAGAGTTTTGGCCGAATTTTAGATTTAAAATTCGAGACAATCGGCAATCAATTGAGGGAAAGGGATTCAAGGGTTGGAAAGAAGAGGAGAAGGAGAGCATGTGATAAAATTTTGGGGTAATTTGGGGCATCGCCGCTGGCGGAGGCGATTTCCGGCCGGCAGCGGACGGCGGTGGCATGGCGGGGTAACGGTGGTGTTACACCGGCGGCTGGAGATGGGGCGGGGGTACGAGGAAGGTAAAGAGTGTCTAGGGTTAATAGTTTTTTTTAGGACACTTTTATTAAAACATTAGAATCAACGTGAGCCGTTGGATGAGGGTGATGGACAGTTGAGATTACTCGACGCCAAAACGACGTCGTTTTAATAACCTGGGGGCTGGACCAGGTGGGAAGACGTATTTGGGCCTGGGTATTTTTAAAAATTGGGTCCTGATTTTTGGCACAAAAGACTGGACAACCTGTTTTCTTTCTTTTATTTTAGTTTTCTTTTTATTGGTTTTTTTTTCTTTTCTTCTCTTAATTTGTTTATATATTTTTTAGATTTTTGTTAAATACAAAATTATAAATAAAAGACTTGATTTAACTCTAATACTAAACTAATTTATTTTCACAGATTAACTAACTCCTAATTTAAAAGACAACTAAGACAAAATTCAAAATTAAATGTCAAAAAAGACTAATTTTGTTATTTTCTTCCATGTTTGACTAACTAAAATATAAAATTGAATTATAAATGCAAAACATGCTATTTTTGTTTTTTATGAATTATTATCAATTAAAAATGCACACAATCAATGCAAACAAACACAAAATATGCGATTAATTCCTAAAAAATCAAATAATAAAAGGAAAATGCTATTTTTATGAATTCTATAGGAATAATTCAAGCGAGGCAAAAATCACGTGCTCACAAGTAGGCGCCACCACGACTCCCGAGGGTGGAAAATTCGGATCGTGACACCTAAAGTGAAAGTTGAATTACCAAATTGTCCTATAAAAGTTAAATGATTGTCTTTACCCTTCAAGCAAATACCACTAAAGTAAAAAAATTGTGCAAAAACGGAATTACACATTCTAATAAAGTTTTAAAATAATTGGAGAATGCAAGGAGTTGCATTGAATAACTCAATAATAGGCTACATTCATTTGGCTAATTTAATACAAGCCAAATTCATCTACTGAATGCAAATTATTACCAATTAATTAATTATCCATTCAATATATACAAGATTTATTTAGCATATATTGGCGATAGAGCTTGTTTTAACTTATGACATCCTGCTTTAATTATGCTCTTTAAATGGCAAGAACACTCATATTTGTTCTTCCGTTTAAAAACTTAGAAAGACACCTTCTTAATTGACTGATCTTCATAAACTTTCACATCGTAGCTTTACCTCTGTTTTCTGGGCAAAAGCTTAATTATCTCTCTTCTTTTCTCTATGTAAGTTTAGTACTCAAAACTTTATATTTTTCGTATCTGAATTCATCTACCGATGTAACTTTATTTTGTATGTCATTATCTCCACTTTGTTTTAAATATATGCACATTCATTACTCATAATTTTATATTTTCTGATTTGGATTCATTTAAAGTGTTGATATCTTAACCCCAGTTTGTGATTTTTTGTTGCAGATAGATGTTAAAATTTTGCCTAATAGAGTTGAGGATGAAGCAAGTGAAGCAGCCGAGTGAAAGTGGTTAGTTTCTCCTCAAGTAATGAATACATATCTTTGAAATACATAAATTATGTTAAGTTGATGTGTATTCCTTAATCATTTTGTTCTTTGATTTCTTAATTTTTTTGTTTAAAAAAGCTTCACGAAAGCTTGTATTCTTATGATTATGATATTCTTGTAATAGCCAGTTGCATTTTTTATATTTTTTTTTTTTGCAATTAAATTGAGATATTTGCTTTGTGTGGTTCTTTGTATTGGCTTCTTTTGAAGGATGATGAAAGAAATGAAAACAATTTTGTGGAAATTTTTTTTTGTGTATTCATTCTGTACAGAGACAATCTATTTATAAGATTATTCTATAAAAAAATAAAAGAATCAAAATAACCACCTATACATGTGTCTAAATTTTATTTGCTAGCTAATAACAAAGTGTAACCGAAGAATATTCCTTTGCTATGTACATCCCCCATGTGACAGATTTTGAGGTGTGGGATCTAGTGTTGTGTAATTGTAAAATAAGCTATGGTGTTCTTCGTCTGAATGGTTATTATTTGATCTATCATATTTTTGCACATCCGTTGAGATGGGAACACGTGGAGAGATTAATTGAGAGAAGTCCAAAGGTGTTGTTGACCTAGAAGTATCCGAAATGGTCTCTTTTGTCTGAAAACCTAGAAGTTTACTTCCTTCTTCTTCATGAGCGAGACCAACTCCCATAGCTGCCATTAACGATTTCTTCTTAACATACCCCCTTAAGGTGGAGGGTAAAGAAATTACCCCCAGCTTGCCAATAGCAGATCGATGTGAAGGCCCGGAGAGAGATTTGGTGAAAAGATCGGCGAGTTGAGACGAGGATGGAACAAAGGAAAGGGAAATCAGTCCAGAAAGGAATTGTTGCCGAACAAAGTGGCAATCGAGTTCCACATGCTTTGTTCTTTCGTGGAAGATAGGATTTCGAGCAATGTTGATAGCTGATTTGCTATCAGAGAAGACCGGCACTGGCAAAGATTGTGAGACAGAGATATCGGAGAGAAGACGCGTGAGCCAAGTAAGCTCAACAACAACTCGACGCATGGAGCGATACTCCGCTTCTGCTGATGATAAAGAAACAGATGCTTGTTTCTTCGATTTCAAAGAAATTGGAGATCCCCCAAGAGTGATGTAGAAGCCGCTTACAGATCTCCGACTATCTGGACAAGAAGCCCAGTCAGTGTCACAAAATGCTAACAAGGAAAGTGAGGGAGCGGAATTGAGAAGAATCCCTTGTCCCGGGTCCGATTTCAAGTATCTCAATACTCGAAGAGCAGCTGTGAAGTGAGAGGACCTGGGCTGCTTCATATACTGACTTAATTTCAACACTTAGAAAGACAAATCGGGCCTTGCGTAGGTTAGATAGTTCAACTTTCCCACAAGGTGTCGATAAATGGTAGGATCACTGAGCAAAGACCCTTCGTCGACACTCAATTTGACAGAAGGTTCCAGAGGTGAAGAAACACAAGGGAGAGCAGAGACACCAAATTCTTGCAATAAATCCAAGGTGAATTTTCTTTGGCACATAATAATCCCCTGTTTTTCTCGAAGTATTTCCATGCCGAGAAAGTAATGTATGTTTCCCATATCCTTGAACTTGAATTCAGTATTGAGAAAAGACTTAAGATCTGTAATTTCTTCTGCGTCATTACCACTAATGAGTATGTCGTCAACATAAACGACTACAACTGAGATTAGGCTATCTCTTCTTTTAAAAAAACAAAGAGTAATCATTTAGAGATGAGGAGTAGACCTTATACCTTAAGGCACCTGCAAGACGGGCATACCACTGTCGTGATGTCTATTTTAACCCGTACAATGATTTCTTCAGTAGACACACATGGTTGACAGTAGGTGGAGATAATCCTACTGGAAACTTCATAAAAACCTCTTCTTGTACGTTTGCGATGCCTTGTGCCCCAGCCTTCTTCGCGTTCGTGGAAGCCCCACCGCGTTCGTGCTGTTTATTCAGCCTCTTCTTCGCGTTCGTGTGGCTTAAACGCGTTCGTATAGTACTGGTGACCCCTCTTCAATGCGTTCGCATACCTCCCCTCGCGAACGCGTAGACCAACTTGGATCCCCCCCTTCCAATTTTCCTTCTTCGCGTTCGCATCACGCCCTCACGAACGCGATGCACCCTACTTCCCCTTCATCGCGAACGCGACCAATGTGTCGCGAACATGTAGAAAAAATGCCTTCAGTGATTTTAAGTCATAAAAATAGAACCTAGTTCGGGATTTTAGCCATTTTTCACACGGACTCTTCTCCTTCACTCTCCATAGGCGATTTTCTAGCTTCTCTTTCTCCATATCTCTTTGGGTAAGTATTCTTGACTTCATTATCTCCTAATTCTTTCATCTAAACATTAATTTCCTAGCCCTAAACAATGAATTCAAGGCAGAAAATGGGGGTTTTGGGTAGAACTAGGGCTTGGGGAATTTTGGGCGATTCAACCTCAATTTGGGGTCGAATCTTGAAACAAATTGCATGTTTGAACTCGTGGGGTTATGGGTGATTAGATTTTGGTCCGAGCCTCATGTTTGGACCATGTGGGCCCAGTGTCGGATTTTGGTAATTTTGGAAGAATAATGGGAATTTCATTTCTAGGCTATGGCTTTATGTTTTTGAGCTCTTATTGATACTATTGAACTAAATTGTGCCTAGATTTCATTGTTTTGGAGTTGGATTCTAAAGGAAAGGCGGTTTTAGAGCCTTGATTGCTATTTTCGGACCGAGGTAAGTGTTTGTTCTAACTTTGGCTTGAGGGATTAGGATTAGTGTGTTATTTGCTACTTTCTAAATGTGGAGTACGGTGTATAGGCATGGTGACGGTTCTCTATGCATCGGAGTCTAGCATGACCGTGAGTCTTATATGTATTGGATTCGGATTTAATGGTACATCTTTCTTGCTTGGGTTGTTAAGCATAATATATTGTGATTGGGTTGGCTTTTGGAGCATTGGCTTGGACTAGAAATTGTTACCCGAGAAATAGGTGATTAAAAGTGGAATGTGTAGCGATTAGTCCCTTGCCGGGACGTAAGTATTTATTGTATTCTCCCTTGACGGGATGATTGAATAGTTAATTGTATTCCCTTGCCGGGATTTTCTTGTGATTGTTGTTACTCCCCTCGCACTTGAGTTGCAGTCATTGTTTGGGTGAGTTCTTGGTATTAAATGTTGAGGATCGGGTTGCATGCCGCAACGGTATTGATAAATATTGAGGATCGGGTTGCACGTCGCAACGGTATTGATTGCTGAGGATGGGTTGCATGTCGCAACGGAGATATCTGTTGAGGATCGGGTTGCACGCCGCAACGGAGTATGCACTGAGTGTATTGTGTTCGTATGTAGAGACTTCCTGTGTTTTCCTTATTAGTTGTTATTGTTCAGCTTCATTCCTCTACCATTGATTCCTATATATATAGACTGTGTACCCCACAACATGTTTCCCCCACCCTTTTTACTGCTTAAATTAGTGTATTTTCCTGTTATTGCACATATATCTGTACAGGTTATTTGTGGTAGGTCCTGTCTAGCCTCGTCACTGATGACGTCCAAATCCACCACTAAAAAGAAATAGACACGGTCGCAGCAATATAATTTATACAACTATGAGTCGGCGTCGAATCCTACGGAGAACAATGTGCAGGCGACTAGGCATGTAAGAAAATTATCGCTAGTTGCGCAAAGCCAAACACTAAGAATTTTGATTGGAAAATGTTTTATATCTAAATGAGGAAATGTAAACTAACCTAGAAAGCAAGTAAAATGATCAATGGCTACACGTATGAATGCATCGGGAATTACACTCAAGTAACGATCCAATGTATTTCATGATTTTACAAATATGAGCGAGTTTATGTTAATTAGCCACGGATAATAATTCTTAATTAGCTTCTTCCGAAAACTAACAAGACTTCCTAATTGAATTATCCCTAATCACAATTAGAAGATTAAGCACACCCGAAAGGCTACAAGTAGTTCAATCCTATCCCTAGGTAGAATCTATAAAATGAGGGTTAACGCCTCAAGTTCTTGTTAATTAATCTTTCCCAACCCCAAACTATTTTTCCCAAAATCAATTCGGAGTTAATGGGCGAGTCCTAGGGTTAGCTAATCCCTTTGGAAACATTAAAGAACAAGAATAATTAAAGTAACAATAACTCACTTCATAAATATATAAAAATCATTCAATACATAAGCACAACAAGGTATTTAATCCACACTTTAAATATGAATATTCCCATAAACAAGATTCAAGTGTTGGAAATAAATACTACACACTTAAATATTCAATACAAAGCAAGGAAATGAAGAACACAACAATAATGGGTAAGAAATTCCCAACCAAGAGCTTCAATCTTCAAGACCCAAGTGTGTGTGCAAAACCCTAGCTTCCAAAAATGTTCTCTCTAAGTCTTTTTAACTGAAAAATATTCCAAAGATGCTCAAAATATCTGCTTGGACGAGTATAAAACTGATTTGGGGTGAGAAATTATGAAATGTCCATTTTGCCCCAGGCCTGATGCACTGCTTTCGCATTTGCGGAAATGTAACCGCAGATGCGGTTCCGCAAAGGCAGAAATTTGAACGCATAAGCGGAGTTCCTCATTAGTGCCAGTGACCACAAAAGCAAAAATTAAGGCGCTTCTGCGCTTCTGCAAAAGCGTAATTTTAGCCGCATAAGCGGTTTATTCCCATTCAACTCAATCCGCAGAAGCGGTTGTTCAACCGCATAACTGAAAGTCGCTTCTGCGACCTTTCATCCGCAGAAGCGGATTTCACTGGAGGTTTTTGCACGGTTTCACCTTCTTTTTGCTCAATTCCACTTCAATTCAATTCAAACCACTTCGTAGCATCATTTACCTGAAAGTCTATCAATAACCACCATAAACAACCTCATTTAATAATTAAAAGGACATAAAAGCTACGGAAAAGAGGCTAGAATGAGTGGTAAAATCATCACTCATCAACACCCCCAACTTAAAGCTTTTGCTTGTCCTCAAGCAAATCAAAACCAAATCTTCAATGAGGATTCACCATTTACAACACAAGTGGTGTTGCTATTATTTACGTATTACATTCTCCAATTTAAACACCATACTAATGGATTTGGTTGGCACTAACAATTAGGTTCAAGTATGCACATCATTCCCGAATGACTCCCTCATAAAGATAAACAACTTCAAGAATGTGCAAGGGAGTTTCAAAATAATCAAGTGATAAAACTAAGCCTCAAGAAGTGACTCAAACTCACTAGTTCACTACAAATGCTCACTTTACTCAATTTCACCAGTCTCTCTTAATTCATGTGCCCTCACAATAAAGAAAATCCCAAAATCTCTATATTTACAATACAACATAAGGGACAAATTTTTCAAGAACACCCGCTCTCACAAAAGACCTCAAGTGTTACAACATTTCATACCATAAGCTTGCCCTTATTTTAATTCATCGCTTATTCAAGAATGTTCGGTTGGAGGTCCCATAAGGACTTTTTGAGCTTGTAATGTAGGTTTCAGGACGGGTTGGATAAAATTTGGGTACAAGTGACTTCACCCTCCTTGAACACTACTCACAAGTTTCATTATTTTTGCACTTTGATTCTCTTCAACTCACATCGCCTCATTGGCAACTAGTTCCCAATATAGAATAACCTTACATACTTCTCCACTTTACTTCAAGGCTCCATAATATATATACACAAACAATTCTCATTTTTTTTAATCTTTCTTTTGGAGCTTGATTGAGTTAATACGACACTTAGAGGCATATGATCCTACTCTCAATCTACAACCTTACCGATTTTTACTTTCGCACCACACCCCCAACTTAGGCTTTTAGCCTTATTCACAATGTTCAAGGAGGGACGAGTTCAAGAGAAGGAATTATTTTTCAAGAAGGTCAAAGGTTTGTAATGAGTTGGCAAAAGAAAAAGGTTTCAAGGCTCAAATAGGGTACTAGTGATATTATTTAAGCAAGGGAAGGCTTGAAAGGCTAAAGAGGTTTTCATAAATAAAACAAAGAATGCCTAAGATCATTCCTCCAACCAAACATACTATCATTAGCATCGAAAGACCAACCGGGCAAGTTCTAGATGATAGAAGTAAACACAAGATTTATTTCAACAAATATTAACACACATGGCACATGAATTAATCAAGACGGATCAATTTTATTTTTTTTTATATATGGCATCTAGAGCAATATTCAAACTAGTGGGCAAAAGAGTCACTAAAAGAGCCAAAAATTTATCACAAGAATTATTTCGGAAGGGCATTCTTAATTTACCATTTACATACAAGAGACTAATTTTATTAGTACCAAATAATTCAAAAGCCTCATATTAGCAAAATACGACTAATTCCCTTAAGAAAGTTGTCAATCTATCCATCATCGGAAAAAGTCACCCGGTTCACTTCAAAAGTGTTCCTTGGGAAAGAATCGTAGCATGAAGAAAACCCAAGGAAATTTTATTTAAGGAAATGAAAATAAAAGAAAAGAAGACTTCTATAAAGGATACTAAAATAAAAGAAGCTAATACTACTAAAAAAATATAAGCTAAATAAGAAGAAAAATAAATAACGAAAGCAAAATAAAAACACAAATACGACTAATCAAACCATGCCCGGCAAGGGCACCTGCTACATATAATAGCCCGGCAAGGGCACATAATGTACAAAACAGCATAGTCACAAGCCCAGCAAGGGCATACAGTATCCATAACATAAACATACACCCGACAAGGGCATATAATCTCAAAACATGAATATAGTACAATAGCCACCCCCAACTAAAACATTGCAGTGTCCCCACTGCACAATATCAAATATAAAGAATAACTAGTTTGAGGGTCTCCCTGAGGTCTGCATCAGACTAGCAGACTCTGGGAGGACGGCTGATTAGTGCTGAGCTGTGCTCATGGCTCCATCATCCTCGGTCTCCTCATCGTCATCATCATCATCGTCATCATCATCATCGTCATCATCATCATCGTCACCACCATCACTAGACATGAAGGAATAATCCTCGCTGTCATCTCGGGCCACTACATGTATCTTCTTGTCTGGGTTTCCCCATTTGAAGATGGCCTTGATGCCTCTCAACATTCTGATCATGAGTTTGCCTTTCTTCTTGTTCTTCTTCTTCTCCGTCTCAAAGTTTTCCTGAAGAGTGGTATGGGCCTTGGCCAAAGTGCCATAGGCTCCCTCCAATCTAGTCACGGATGCAGCCATCTTCTCAATATGTTCCTTCTGACTCTTCTGTGCATCCAAGTAACTTTGCATGTCGTCCCTAGAGATGTGTGAAGGCCAAGGCTGGGAGGATGAGGGACCATCAGAAGCTATGATACTACCTCCCGAATAGATGTAAGCTTGGAGTTTAGTATCCCGAATGGTCCCTGTGCAGCTGCATGTGAAGACTCTGAAGCAGTAGTGGTAGTTGTGACTTTTCTCTTTTTGCTTTTGACCACACTTCCCTCTCCTGTCGCTCTTAAAAGATGAAAAGGTTTGTCTGCTGGTAGCTACCGATCGGTTCTATGGATGTCAACCTCTGCTATGGTGCACAGCTGTGTAATCGGGGAGGGGAACATCATGCCTGCATCCTTGTCTCTCGAGTACTCTCTCATCTCCCGCAGAATGTAGTATCTGACATTCACTGGAATGTCGTCCAGTAGGCATGCAATAATCAATTCTCGAATGTAGGAGACATCTGTAACATTTCCGCACGGAGAGACCCTGTTGCACAGGATGTATAGCCACCTCTTTGCCTCAGCAATGAAGTCGGTAGATTTGAGCCCTTTCCTCTTGTTTCCCCATTTTTCTCTCAAGTGCGGCGGGAAGAGTTTGGAGACCAGCCATGCTCCATTTTCACAATTATCTTTTGCTTGTACCTGCTCCACCAGAAAGTTGGGAATACCCAGAGTGTCATTGATTTGCTCAATCCCAAACCTCATTGCTTTACCTCTGATAACGATTTGTGGGCTATCAAAATCTGCGTGCATGAGGTTGGCATAGAACTCACGAACCCACTCCTCATTGGCTTTGCAAGGAGTGGTGATGAAGCAAGACCATCCTGATGCGTTGAGCCGAGCATAGAAGTCCGGAAGCTTTTCGGCCAATTTATCTTCATGTATCCCCTTTTCAAGAATGACCCTCCTCCTGACGAGGTCGTCCAGATATCAACGTTCACATGCAGCAGACATGAAGTGCGAATCATCAAAGGGCTCATCAATATCTTCTTGAATTTTACGGTGTGATCCGCTTAGGTTTGTGTCCATTTTCAATTGAAAATACCTACAAAAATTCAACACAATATTAGTCGGACAATAGAATCATGTTAAGCAATCTAAAACACTGCAATTGAGTCAAAAAATTAGGTTGAACGGGTCCGGGAAGCCATTTTTTCAACCCCATTGTTTTTGGAAAAACTGGGCAGTTTTCGCTTCTGCGGATTCTGAGTCGCAGAAGCGATTCCGCTTTTGCGGCTTTCTGGTCGCTTCTGCAATTTTTTTCACTTTTGGATTTTTAATTTTCACTTCTGCGGATTTTCTACCGCAGAAGCGGTTTCGCTTCTGCGGTTTCAACGTCTTCTTTAGTGATATTGCACTACCTCGTTATTTTTCTTTTTCTTTTTCACCTTCAACCCAATTGTTGGCATCAAAATAAAAATTAACGCACTACATAAGAACATGATTTAATAGAGACTAAATTTGTGCCGCTTCCCACAAGATTTTCACTCAAGCATTGTGTTGAACACTTTGCGGGCGAGTCAAAATAAAACATTCATCATAAAAATCAGGTACTCAAGACTTCCCACGATTTTTTCCAATATAAACAGCACACACATGACTACACTCAACCAATTCCCTCACCTCTTAAAGTTAACAACAAGAACTTAAAACAAACAAGAAGAAAAAGAAAAGAAAACTCCAACAAGATAAAAAAAAAAATTCTGTTGCAATTTAGCACATAGAGAATGTGAAGTGAGAGATGAGCACTGAGAAGAGGGTTTAGAAGATAATACCTGAACTTGTGCAAGAGAAAGAATTATGAGCAAGCTTCGTTGGATTTTTGGAGATGATTTTGTTCTTGGGGAGTTAGGGCAGGGGGAAACAGTGAGTGAAGTGTTTTTGAACAAATTACCCGTTCAAAATTCTTTTACAATTAAAACCTGTCTGATTTCCGCTTCTGCGAATTTAGACCTGCTTCTGCGGTTCCGCTAAGCGGCTAGTGGACCGCTTCTGCGAAACGTGTCGCCTTTGCGTTTTGTTTTCCGCTTCTGCGTGACTGCAGATGCAGTCAAAAAGTCACAGAAGCAGTTTTAGCAGAGAGTTTTTGGACAGTGTTCTGCAGCTACTGGTTTTGACCCTCCGGACCACTCCGACCTGTTCAAATCAACTCCAAAAAATCTAAATCTTGGCAGATTAGTCAAAAATAATATTCTAAGCAATTCTAAAAAAGAAAATTTTAGAAACGACTAAGAAATTTTGAAAAATGATGGGTTTCCTCCCACCAAGCGCCGCATTTAATGTCGTGGCACGACACACATAACATTACCATTTTTCTCGCCACTTGGATGATATGAATTGGGCACCTAGCTTGGAATCAAGTTTGTGACCACGAGCGATGGGGGGTGGTAAGTCAATGATCGAGCCAATGCTTAAATTCTTCATTTTGCACTTCTTGGCTCTCAAGTGAGGAATGTCATTTTGCTTTCTTGCTTCCTCAAACTGTAAGATGTATGACATGAGTTTTTCCTCCTCGCAGTCCTTCATTGATTCATGTGGTTCAACTTCCTTGTCGCCACACACTTCCAACGTTGAAAAATGCTTGGAATGTGACTTCAAACCTCCAACTTGCAATTTTTCTCGGATTTTGACATTCTCTTTTTCCCCCGAACTAGAGTCAATTTCTACTAACATTTCATTTACACCGGATGACTCTAATTCCTTCTTTTTATTGGAATCATTAATACTCATGGAGTCGGTTGGCGGATGTTCAATTCTTGACTCCTCATAGTAAAGCTCACTTTCTTCCTCGGAATCGGACTCTTCTTGGCTTTCTTCCGCACAGTCAAGTTGTTGGGCATAGTGAGCCTCAACCAAAATTTGCATTTGATCTTCCAAAGTGGGGATGTGTTCATGATTGTAATTCAAGCCTTGTTTCAAGTCCTCAAGTGCAAAGTTGTGCTTCTCCTCATTTTCAAGAATGGTCTCCAACATGAGCATTATTTTCTCATTTTGAGCGTTTGAGAGTTCTTCTTGGTTTTGATCAAGTGCCAAGGAAGTATTTTCAGCTTCAATCTCCAAGGAAGGTCCTTGGCTTTCATTCACTTCCGAGGCTTTTTGAGCCCTTGAGGCTTCGATCATCTCATCCATTTGTGAGTGCAATCGTTCAAGTGCTAAATCATTTTGGAGACTAGTCTCCAAAAGATCCTCCAAGGCATTTTGTTCTTTGTTTCCTTCTTCAAGTAAACACTCCAACATGAGCTTGAACTCTCCATTTTGGCCATGCTCAACTTCTTTCATTTCCATAGCCCTATAAGTTTCATCACAAAAAGTAGACTCATCATAGTAGGGGCTTGGGGGAAGGGAAGGACAAATATGCACAATAATCCCAATGACCATTTTGGCAACCATACTTATCAGAAATACTCCACTCATGGGTTTGAAATTGTGCGCACAATCCACCCTCGGGAGAATTTAAACAAATTTTCCACGAGTGTGGTCCTCCACAATAAGGACAAGGGTCATCAAAGTATGAACAACTACCATCCGACCATTTTCATTATATGATGCCATTTTTACAAAAATAAGAAATTAAACAAGAAAAATAGAAAAATAGACCCAAGGTAAGAAAAAGTAATTACACAAATATTCACAAATTTGGACCAAAGCACTTTCGCTTACTTCTCAAACAACCTAAATTACGCCAAATTGCTCCCCGGCAATGGCGCCAATTTTGATGACATCCAAATCAACCACTAAAAAGCAATAGACACGGTCGCAGCAATATAATTTACCCAACTATGAGTCGGGGTCGAATCCCACAGAGAACAATGTGTAGGCGATTAGGCATGTAAGAAAATTATCGCTAGTTGCGCAATGCCAAACACTAAGAATTTTGGTTGGAAAATGTTTTTATATCTAATTGCGGAAATGTAAACTAACCTAGAAAGCAAGTAAAATGATCAATGGCTACAAGTATGGTTCCATCGGGAATTACACTCAAGTAACGATCCAATGTATTTCACGATTTTACAAATATGAGCGAGTTTATGTTAATTAGCCACGGATAATAATTCTTAATTAGCTTCTTCCGAAGACTAACAAGACTTCCTAATTGAATTATCCCTAAAACAATTAGAAGATTAAGCACACCCGGAATGGCTACAAGTAGTTCAATCCTATCCCTAGGTAGAATCTATAAAATGAGGGTTAACGCCTCAAGTTCTTGTTAATTAATCTTTCCCAACCCCAAATTATCGTTTCCAAAATCAATTGGGAGTTAATGGGCGAGTCCTAGGGTTAGCTAATCGCTTTGGAAACATTAAAGAACAAGAATAATTAAAGTAACAATAACTCACTTTCTAGATATATAAAAATCATTCAATACATAAGCACAACAAGGTATTTAATCCACACTTTAAATATGAATATTCCCATAAACAAGATTCAAGTGTTGGAAATAAATACTATACACTTAAATATTCAATACAAAGCAAGGAAATGAAGAACGCAACAATAATGTGTAAGAAATTCCCAACCAAGAGCTTCAATCTTCAAGACCCAAGTGTGTGTGCAAAACCCTAGCTTCCAAAAATGTTCTCTCTAAGTCTTTTTAACTGAAAAATATTCCAAAGATGCTCAAAAGATCTGCTTGGACGAGTATAAAACTAATTTGGGGTGAGAAATTATGAAATGTCCATTTTACCCCAGGCCTGATGCACTGCTTTCGCATATGCGGAAATGTAACCGCAGATGCGGTTCCGCGAAGGCAGAAATTTGAACGCATAAGCGGAGTTCCTCATTAGTGCCAGTGACCGCAGAAGCGAATATTAAGTGTCATGACCCAAACCCGATCGTGATGGCGCCCAACCCTAAAGGTAGGGAAGCCTATCCAACAATCGCTCCCAATTCAACAATAAATCTCAAAACCAACAATTTAAGGAGAATATATTAATTTTAGAATAATACTCCAATATTTGTAGAAGAATAATACTGAGAAGTACGAAGTCTGATAAAAATACTCCCAAAAGATCTGTGGTCACGAGTCTAGAGCCTCTAAAACAACTGAATAACAATATCTGAATGAACAATACTCAAGTCTGGAAATGTATATATATAGATAAAACTGAAATAGGAAGAGTAGTCAGGTTCTGCAAACGTCAAGCAGCTACCTCAACAACTCTGATGAACTCTGAAGACAACGACTACTCAGCTAAGTCTCCGGTGTACTTGAATCTGCACACAAGGTGCAGGGAGTAGGGGTGAGTACTACCAACTCAGTGAGTAATAAGCATATAAAATGTCTGAAGATAAGAAATCCACGAAATGCCACAAAGTAAAGCTAAAACTAACAGTCCGACACCTTAACTACGAACCAACAGCAAAGCAACATCAATTATAACAGTCAAGTATAATGCAAGGATGCAATGCAATGCACATGAACACACTGTGGCGTATAGCCCGATCCATTTAACGTCGACGGCCCTCACTGGGTGTGTGTACAGACTCCGGAGGGGCTCCTTCAGCCCAAGCGCCATATAATCATAACATTCGCTGCGGCGTGCAGCCCGACCCATACTCAGTCCACAATATGTATATAAGTCACATAACAGTTTCAATTTATTTTTCCCATTTTCCAATTCATTAAAAAGAATGTACTTTAGTTATTTACTTTCAGGAAAAAGTGACTTAGCAGTTCATAACAGTGAATAAACACAGGACTGAGACCAATGATTTTTCAATTCATGCTATCACAATGATATTCATCCTCTAAGGATATTACAGGTCGGCACAAGGCCCCAAACATGGCATTTAGCCCAGATATATTCAACACAGGGTGCGTATCAATCACCAATATAGAATTATTCTTGTTCGGGATGGACCAAGTCACAATCCCCAGTCATAACCAATCCCGCACCTACCATGGGATGCGAGTCACGCCCTAAATAGCGTCACAATGTGATAAGCCGGGGTTTCAAACCCTCAGGCCATCATATATACCAACTACTCACCTCTAACCGGTCGTAGACTCGTCCGCAATGCCTTTTCCTTTCGTATTGACCTCCTTGGGCGTCGAATCTAGTCAAAACCACAGCGAATACATAAATATGGGTCAAAGAAACATAAACCAATCAAAATAACTAGAAAAGTACTAAAATTGACGAAGTTCATAAAACCCGAGCCCCGGGCCCACTTCTCGAAAAATTATAAAAATCATATCAACAGATTCCTCATCTCGCCGCGAGTCCGTACATATAAAGTTTATCGAAAACGGAGCTCAAATGGCCTTTCAAATTTTAAAATTTCGTTTTCAAGAACAAAGCCCTAGTTCTTCACAATTTCTACCCAATTTCATGAATTTGAGTGTTGATTCTTGCAAAAATGATGTTTTCTAGTCAAGAGACTTACCTCCAAGCAATACCCATTGAAAACCCTCTTCAAATCTCTCAAAAACCTCTCTTGGTGGAGTAAAAATGGTGGAAATATTATGAGGGTCGCGACTGAAATTTTAACCCTTAACTGTTCTGCCCAGACGTCTCCTTCTATGTGATAGCATCATTCCAATTGCGATCGCATAGACTAAAAATTCTAGGCTCTAAAATCCTCTTATGCGATCGCATAAAAGACCATTGCGATCGCATACCTCTGCCTCTTCCAACTACGCGATCGCATCAGTCACCCTTGCGATCGCATTGAAAAAGTTTCTCTAACTATGCGATAACACACTCCTTCAAGCGATCGCATAGAGCAAAAATAACACCCCCCTCAGAACCTTCTATGCGATCGCAGACTTACCTACGCGATCGCATAGAGTAAAATTTTCTGCAATATTTCTGCTGCATTAAACATGCTAAAATTCCCCGTTGGCCATCCGAATTCACCCCGAGGCCCTCGGGACCTCAACCAAATGCTCAGATATGTTCTATTACTTCATTCAAACTTTCTCGTAACATAAAAACACTATCATAAACATCAAAATCATAGAATTACCACGGATTCAAGCCTAAGTTAAACTAAAACTTCCGAAACTTGCATTTGATCTAAAACTCGACTTAAACACCTCCGAATGATCTGAAACTTTGCACGCATATCATAAATCATCTAACGGAGCTACTGCAACTCTCGGAATTCCATTCTGACCTTTGGATCAAAATCTTACCTACCATCCGGAATTCGCCAAAATCCAACCTTACCCAATTCAAGCCTAATTCTACACTGGACCTCCAAATTCAATTCTGATTGTTTTCCTAACTCATAAATCATCCTCCGAAACTAGTCGAATCATCAGAAATTCATTCAGAGCCTTCTAACTCATAAGTCAACATTCAGTTGACTTTTCCAAATTAGCCTTCTCATAAGGAGACTTATTATCACATCTCTAACCGAACTCTCTCCGAATTACTTCAAATTCTTCAAACATATATAATGAAACATATAGAAGCATAAAATGGGGAAAACGGGGCGGTAACTCCCATAACGACGAGTCTGGTCGTTACATTAAGGTGCTTCTGCGCTTCCGCAAAAGTAGAATTTTAACCGCATAAGCAGTTTCTGCCCATTCAACTCAATCTGCAGAAGCGGTTGTTCAACCGCATAAGCGGAAGTCACTTCTGCGGCCTTTCTTCTGCAGAAGCGGAATTCACTGAAGGTTTTTGCATGGTTTCACTTTCTTTTTGCTCAATTCCACTTCAATTCAATTCAAACCACTTTGTGGCATCATTTACCTGAAAATCTAACAATAAAAACCATAAACAAACTCATTTTATAATTAAAAAGACTTAAAAGCTACGAAAAAGAGGCTAGAATTAGTGGTAAAATCACCACTCATCAGTCACTACCTTGCCGGGGTTAGGCCAGGCACTTACCAGTACTTGGGGTCGGTTGTGCTGATGCTACATTCTGTGCATTTCTTTTGCACAGATCAGGACGCAACTTTCGGACCGCAGCAGTATTAGATCGGGAGCAGACCTTCAGTCCAGGGACTCTTGAGGTAGCCTTGCTGACGTCCGCAGGCCCAGAGTCTCTTCCTTCTTTATTCAGTTTGTTAACTCTTGTATTGAAATAGACTGTTATGATTTCTTTCAGACGGTTGTATTTAGTGAATCTTAGAAGTTTGTGAGCTAGTGACACCAGGTTCTGGGTAGAGGTATGTTTCAAACTTTCCGCATTTTTGGTTTCCTTTTTATTTAGCTTAAAGTCTTCCGCACTTGTTTAATTGATTTCTGTTTATTTATATTGTTGAGATCTATCGGAGAATGTTTAAAGTTTGGCTGGCCTAGCTCTGTTAGTAGGCGCCATCACGACTCCCGATGGTGGGAAATCCGGGTCGTGACAAGTTGGTATCAGAGCTCTAGGTTGCGTAGGTCTCGCTACTCACAGACAAACTCTATAGAGTCTAAGGGATCGGTACAAAGACGTCTTTATTTACCCCCCAGAGGCTACAGAGTTAGGAAAAATTTCACTTTGTTCTTTCTTGTCGTGCGATTCTGTTTCTCAAATACTGATTATCTTTCGACTCTGTTCATTCGCAGATGGTAAGAACACGTGCTTCTTCTTCTACCGCGCAGTAGCCCGAGCCCCCAACAACAACTCCTGCAAGGGATAGAGGCCGAGGCCGTGCCAGAGGCCGAGGTAGGGGCAGAGCTCAGCCCTAGGCAGCAGTTCCAGAGGTGGAGCCTCATACTGACTATGATGAGGAGGTTCCAGCCTCAGCAGCTCCAGTGGCCCAGCTCAGGTCCCGGGAGGTGTCATGTTCACCCTAGACCTTCAGGATGGTCTAGTCAGATTGGCAGGCTTTATGGATAGTGTCACTAGAGCGGGTTTGCTGCTAGTATCACCAGCCACTTCTCAGGCTGGAGGAGGGGTTTCAGACTCCTGCTACGCGTACTCCAGAGCAGGTAGCTCCCCGTACTCAGGTTGCAGTGGTTTAGCCCCCAGTGGCAGCTCAGCCAGGTATTATAGCTCAGGCCGTCGATGGAGCGGCTATGTCCTCAGATGCATTGTGGAGACTTGATCGGTTCTCCAAGCTCTTCACCACCACTTTTAGCGATGCTTTATCAGATGATCCCTAGGATTTTTTATTTAGCTGTCATGAGATTCTCAGGACCATGGGTATAGTGGAGACCAACGTGGTCAATGTTTTGCACTTTCTAGCTTATAGGGTCCGCCAAGACTTGGTAGATAGATTATTGCCTATCTAGACCAGCAGGGTCTCCAGCTTTGACATGGGATCAGTTCGCAGAGTTATTTTTGGAGAAGTTTTTCCCAGTCACTCAGTGGGAGGCACTTCGTAGGCAGTTTGAGCACCTCCAGTAGGGCTCCATGACAGTTACACAGTATGAGACTAGATATGTTGACTTGGCACGCCATTCGGTTGAGATACTCTCTACAGAGCAAGAGAGGGTCCGAAGGTTTATTAATGGAATGATTCAGCTGATCCGTCTCCAGATGGCCATGGGAGTTGGTAGTGATATTTCCTTCCAGGAGGCGGCCAATGGGGCCCGCAGAGTTGAGCTGGCCCTCTCGTGAGGGGGTGGTCAGATGTCGGATAAGAGGCCTCGTCATTCTGGTAGGTTCAGTGGTACCTCTTCTGGAGGTAGGGATTCTTATGGTAGAGGTCATTCACCGAGGCCCTTTCAGTCGGCTTTTCAGGGTTTCTCATGGTACTCCAGGCATCGGTGGTTCTCAGCAGTATCATTCAGATCAGTAGCCTATCAGTGCACCCCCACTTCAGAGCTTTCGAGGAGGTCATTCAGGGCGGCAGGGTCAGTCCCAATTTTCTCAGTTGCTGCATTCAGCTGGGTGTTATGAGTGTGGAGATCTCAGTCACATCAGGAGATATTACCCGAGGTTAAGAGGTGCTCGGTCGCCGCAGCAGGGTCCTCATCCCATGATTCAGGCAGCAAGTGATCCACAGGCCGCCCAGCCAGCTAGAGGCGGGGGTGGGGATCATAGAGGTGGAGGTAGGGACCGTAGAGGTGGAGCTCGCACCGGCAGAGGTAGAGGTCAGCCTGTAGTTGATCATCCTGGAGATGCGATTCAAGGAGGTGGGGCCCAGCCCCGTTGTTATTCTTTGCCAGCCAGGCCAGAGGCCGAGTCATCAGATGCTATGATAACAGGTACTATTATGGTCTGTGATAGGGATGCTTCAGTGCTATTTGACCCTAGGTCTACGTATTCATATGTGTCGTNGCCTGTAGTTGATCATCCTAGAGATGCGATTCAAGGAGGTGGGGCCCAGCCCCGTTGTTATGCTTTGCCAGCCAGGCCAGAGGCCGAGTCATCAGATGCTATGATTACAGGTACTATTATGGTCTGTGATAGGGATGCTTCAGTGCTATTTGACCCTAGGTCTACGTATTCATATGTGTCGTCTTATTTTGTACCCTACTTGGCTATGCCTAGTGATGCCTTGGGTATTCCTGTATATGTATCAACGCCAGTGGGTTATTCTATAGTGGTCGACAGAGTCCATCATTCCTGTGTAGTAGTATTTGAGGGTCTTGAGACCCGTGTTAATCTATTGCTTCTAGACATGGTTGATTTTGATGTTATATTGGGGATGGATTGGTTGTCCCCATATCATGCGATCTTGGATTGTCACGCCAAGACCGTGACCTTGGCTTTACCGGACTTGCCCCGATTGGAATGGAGAGGGACCCCAGGACATGCCACCCGCAATGTTATTTCATATGTTAAGGCTCGATGCATGGTCGAGAAGGGGTGTTTAGCTTATTTGGCATATGCTCATGATTCCAGCACAGAGGTTCCTTCTATTGACTCAGTTCCTATTGTTCGGGAGTTCCTAGTGGTTTTCCCTTCAGACCTGCTGGGTATGCCGCCCGACAGGGATATTGATTTCTGTATTGATCTGGCCCCAAGCACGCAGCCCATTTCTATTCCGCCATATCGTATGGCCCCACCAGAGCTGAAAGAGTTAAAGGATCAGCTGCAAGAACAAGGTGTTGATAAAGAACATGTATCCACTGCCGAGGATTGCTGATTTGTTTGACCAGTTGCAGGGTGCGAAGGTGTTTTCAAAGATAGATTTGAGATCGGGCTACCATCAGCTGAGGATTAGGGCGTCTGATGTCCCTAAGACAGCATTTCACATCCGGTACGGGCATTATGAGTTTTTTGTCATGTCATTTGGTTGACCAATGCCCCAGCAGTATTTATGGAGTTGATGAACCGAGTGTTCAGGCCTTATTTAGANCCGGTACGGGCATTATGAGTTTTTGGTCATGTCATTTGGTTGACCAATGCCCCAGCAGTATTTATGGAGTTGATGAACCGAGTGTTCAGGCCTTATTTAGACTTGTTCGTGATAGTCTTCATTGATGATATTCTTGTGTACTCCCGCAGTCAGGAGGAGCACGAGCAGCACCTCAGAGTGGTTCTTCAGACTCTGAAGGATAGTCAGTTGTATGCCAAGTTCTCGAAGTGCGAGTTCTGGTTGAGTTCAGTTGCATTTCTGGGTCATGTAGTATCAGCAGAGGGCATTCAGGTAGACCCGAAGAAGATTGAGGCAGTCAAGAATTGGCCTCGACCAGCTTCAGCGATTGAGATTCAGAGTTTCTTGGGGTTAGTAGGATATTATCGTCGGTTCGTGGAGGGGTTTTCATCTATAGCAGCCCCGATGACCAGGTTGACCCAGAAGGGTGCCCAGTTCAGGGGGTCAGACGAGTGCGAAGAGAGCTTTCAGAAGCTCAAGACGGCTCTGACTACGGCACCGATATTGGTTTTGCCCATAGGTTTAGGGCCTTATACAGTTTATTGTGATGCTTCCCGTATTGGGCTTGGCGCAGTGTTGATGCAGGATGGCAAGGTCATTTCTTATGCTTCCAGGCAGTTGAAGATCCACGAGAAGAACTACCCAGTCCATGATCTTGAGTTGGCAACCATTGTTCATGCTTTGAAGATTTTGAGGCATTACTTATATGGTGTGACATGTGAGGAGTACACTGATCACAAGAGTCTGCAATACTTGTTCAAGCAGAAAGAGTTGAACTTGAGGCAGCGGAGATGGTTGGAGCTATTGAAGGATTATGATGTTACTATTTTGTACCACCCAGGGAGAGCCAATTGTCACACCTCCCTTTTTACTTACACCCCGTGAAGGTTATAATAAAAGGAGTTTTTCCAATTAAAGGACAATCGAAACGTGATTCGTTTATTGAGGAATTCAGAGTCGCCACTTGGGAGATTTATGGTGTCCCAAGTCACCGGTTTGAATCCCGAATCGAGGAAAAGGTTTGACTCTGTTTAACAGTCGCGAACCAGAAATCCGAGTAAGGAATTCTGTTCACCCGGGAGAAGGGGTTAGGCATTCCCAAGTTCCGTGGTTCTGGCATGGTCGCTCAACTGTTATATTTGGCAAAAATCTGATTTTTATGCATGTTCTATGCTATGTGATTTTATTAATAACTCGCTTTTATTATATATTTATTTTTAAGAATTAAAACGTCGTGAAAATATATCTCTAACCACGTCGCACCAGTGCACCCGTGATTATCAATATATTTCGACTTCGTTGAGATTTAGATTTGGGTCACATAAATGTGCACCCGTATTTAGGAAGGTAATTTTTTTAAAATACGCACCAAAAACAACTACGCGTTCATTATTAATTGCTTCTAGGAAAACAATCAACGTGAAACTTAAAAGAATTTAGGCTGTTTTTTACTCAAAATTAAGCCTCCTGAATATTTTAAAAAGTACCCAGGCCCAATAATCTACTGAAACCTCTATTTAGAGATGAACCACAAATGAACTACTATCCAGTACAATGTCTCCCTTTCGTTTCAATATAATAACGCTATTTGGGCTCAAGGCCCATTGTTAACAAATATGGGTTGCAGGCAAAGGACCTGGGATCGAGCCCCAGTGGGAACGAAACAAACTTTGCTTAACAATTAGCCAAGGGGAAACATATACTCTATGCATTGATATCAATGTCTAATTCTGTTTCAAACATTGATTTTGTAATCAACAGAGAAGACTTATACAACTATCAATTAAACCTAAACTTAACACTCAAAGCTCTTAGACCTATCACTTGATCTGATATACTTGTAAAAAAGAATTTTGCAAGTCCTTTTCAATTAATTCTAGTGTGCATATTATACTTCTGAATTATATAACAAATGAATCATGAATGAACTATATAAAGCACGTATTTAGCATCAAACTTTTAACTAAAGTGTGTCCATACAAGTATGAGTCAATTAATCCTGCTGATACTATACCCTATGCAAACACACAATCATTATGTGATATTTATAGCTATACCAATTTTCAACCTCCCAAACTATAACAGAATCAAACTTAATATTACAGATCCAAGCTCAAAATAAACCAAAGCAAACACAACCTAGATTGAACACTGTCATAGCATCTAATAGCCACATCAATAGAAAATTATTACTCAACAAACAGATCCAGTTAGTTGCAGCCTATTTTTGAGAGTGCATGAGTTTAAACATTTACAGAATTTAAAAATGAATAGAGGAGAACAACAGACAAGTTAAATCCTCCAATTGTTCTATATCCAATTCCTCTCTAAATCAATGTTTCAATTACATGCTCGAATGAACTCCACAAGGATCTATATGTACATGGAATAGGAATATGAATGAAGTGATGAAGTTAGCTGAAGCAGAAACAGGAGCAACAATAGCAGTAGGCAATTTCCAGCAATTTAGAATCAATAAATGACCCAAGGATTAAGTCCAATAGTCTAGGAAAGTTCAAAACCAACGGGAAACAGCAGATTAAACCAAACAAAACTTGAGATGCACTTAGTTATATTCAGAAAAGCATCAACACATTTCCATAGACCAAAACTCAACCAACTCTATCCTATGTAGATCCAAAACTGCTCGAAGTTGAACTGGTGACCACCTGAGACTTAAACTACCAAGTATTGATTAGAAAGTTGTAATTATCGACTGGGAGCTGAAGTTAGCCTAAGATACTCAATGAAACAGTGCATTTCTCATATTTTTGAAGAATTTTCTTTGTTTTTCTACTGTTTTTGGATTTTAACTTTCGAAATTTAACACTGAATCTGAATCTAGGCAAAACAAAGAAACTAGAGAGAAAATGCTAATTGTGAGAAATTTTGGCTGAAAAGAAGACCCCCTCACAAGGAACATGCAATGTCTATTTATAGGCAAACAAACAACTAGAAGCTTCTATGACCTACCCTTCTCCAAGTAGGACCTGAATTTCCCTCACATGTGACCTCCCCAAATCTGAGATTATTTCCTTCATTTATTCCCTAAACTACCCTTAAAACCCCTTTGAAATTAATGGTCTACCTAACCCCTTTGAAATGAAGCCTGAACATCTATGTTGAACTAAACTAAAATTAAACACCAAACATGGCTAGTTAAAGCAGTAATCACTAAGTCAATCAAGCGTCCAACAATTAAACTATTCCGATGAGGCTTCAAAACTAATTCAAACAATAAATTAACATAACAAATTAATCTGGAAATTTTAACTAATTAATTTCAACATTCAAACCAAAGAAAATCCAAAAACCACTAATTGTAACTGCATGTAAATAAATAGAAATACGAAAAAAAATAAAAAAAAACGAAATAAAGAAAACCAAGAAACTTACTGATGAAAAGCAAACTCCAGCTAGCCGTTAATGTTCATATTCTCCCAAGATTTCTGACACGTAACATCCCTAATCAGGTGTTTTCATAAGAAAACACATGGTTAGGGGTGTTACGGTCCGAAATCATGAAGATTTTGAGTTAACGTTTTTGGCCGGAAAATTTTAAGTGAAGATTCGAGCAAATCCAGGAATATTCGAGATATAGAAATGGTAGGAACGGGAAGAGGATGTCATGGGGAGCTCGTGGTGTTAATTTGGGGCGGATTGGTGTAGGTTTCGTTTCCCGCCGGCGAAGGATTCCGGCGAGGATTAGGGCTAGTACGAGGAAAGAGATATGATGTATCTAAGATTATGACTTTTTCGGACATTTTTATGAAATATTGAAGATCATACCATGTCCGTTGGATTGAAAAGGATTGATGGCTGAGATTGGATTGAGTTTTAATAACTCAAAACGACGTCGTTTAGGCGTCTCTTGGACCGGATGGCTTTGTGTTTGGACCAGGGTATTTTTGTTTTTGGGCTCAACCAATTGGCCCAAACATAGGTCTTTTAAGACCAGGACCTTTGTTTTATTTTCTTTTTGTTTGTTTTCTTGTATTTTATTTACTTTGATTTTGTATTTTATTATTTCTTTTATTTTTTGTATTTATTTATTTCTTATAATTTTACAAAATGTTAAAATAAAACCAAAGCAAATTAACGCTAAAAATTATATTTTTTATTTTTTTTAATTTCCAATTATAGTACTTCCTAATTTAAATGCAACCTACTACAAATTTAAACTAAAAATGCCAAAAAAAAATGTTATTTTTTGCTATTTTCCTTCCATTTTGTTCTAAAACAAATTAATACCTAATTAAATCTCTAAATGCAAGTGCATATTTTTGTATTTTCGTATGAATTATCATGCAATCAATTAACACCAAAATGCAACAAAATTCACAAAAATAGTAAAATCATTTTATTTGAAACTTCAGGAATTATTTGCTTAGGGCAAAAATCACGTGCTCACAGCTACCCCTCTTTGCCCGGAAATACGAAGAGTTTTCGTGCAAAGACAAGTGAGCGGAAATGAGAGATTTTTGCCCGTTCGCATATTCCGTGTGAAGCATTTTGAAAGAGTTGACCGCACCCTGCTCCAGAGGCTGCCTACATATCCCTGGCTAAGTGGGAATAAGGTTAGTGTAGTTTAGGAATGTCTGGTAGCTGGGACTACCAGGAGCTGTGATTTCACTGCTGTTGCTTCTGTTACTGCTTGCTGACCTCCTTATTACACCATGGTAAAACAAAAGAAGCTTGCCTAAGCTATGATCTTTGAATTACAGAAGATCCTATTTATGTCTTCAAACTGGCTCTTATGTTGTCCTGAACCTGTATCTTGTGTTCTTCCAGTGAAATTCTTGTTGTTCCCTTGATGATGTCCTGCCTTTCCTCTTGTTGATGCTCGGCTACCACAATTTGAAATATGTGTCTATTTTTCAGGTGGGCTCCTACTTATGATGCTTGAAAAGGTATTCCCTTGTTCTCCAGGTGGGCTCCTGCTTGCGATACTTGAAAAGGTATTCCTTTGTTTTCCAGTCTGGCTCTTGATTGCGATGCTTGAGAATGTATTCCCTTGTTCTCCAGGTGGGCTCCTGATTGCGATGCTTGAGAATGTATTCCCTTGTTCTCCAGGTGGGCTCCGGATTGCAACAAAAATAGACAAACAAAGAAAATTTTCTGCCCCAGTATGGTGACTGGACACATCATGTTATCAGATATTAAAATTAAAGGCTAAAATTTGGATTGTACTTCCCTTGTTTTCCAGGTGGGTGCCTGCTTTGTGAATTTGAAAGGATATTCCCTTGTTCTCCAGGTGGGCTCCTGCTTTTTGAATTTGAAAAGATATTCTCTTATTCTTCAGGTGGGCTCCTGCTTGCTGAATTTGAAAGATATTCCCTTCTTCTTCAGGTGAGCTCCTGCTTGCAACAGTCATACAAAACAAAAAAAAATTTCTACACGAGTTTGATAACTGGGCGCGTTTTGTTACCAAATATTAAATTTGAAAAAATAAGGCTTGCATTATACGTCCCTTGTTCTTCATGTGGGTGCCTGACTGCTCCGCTTGAAACGCATTCCCTTATTCTTCAGGTGGGCTCCTGCTTGCTATCTTTGGAAAGTATTCCCTTATAATCTAGGTGGGCTCCTACTTACTGACTTTGGAAAATTATTCCCCTGTTATCCAGGTAGGCTCCTACTTGCAAACAACCATACAAAACGAAGAAAATTTTCTGCTCCAGTTTGATAACTGGGCGCGTTATGCTACCGAAAATCAAATTTGAAAGATAATATTTGCATTATACTTCCCTTGTTCTTCTGGTGGGTTCCTGATTGTTGCGCTTGAAATGTATTCCCTTGTTCTCCAGGTGGGCTCCTGATTGATGAATTTTGAAAGATATTCCCTTATTCTTCAGGTGGGCTCCTGCTTGCTGAACTTGGAAAATTATTCCCTTGTTATCCAGGTGGGCTCCTACTTACAAAGAAAAAATCTTTCTGCCCCTGTTTTAATCAAAGAAAGATTTGTTAATACAAAATGGTGGTTAGCTGCTGGCATTCTTGTTGACCATGCTCCCGCTTCCGACTTTGCTCTGACTTGCTTCTTTGGACTTGCTTTGATTTGCCATGACTTCCCGGCTGACTTTCAACCCTCTAATCTTGATGACCCAAATGTTTTACCTCGTATTACTGTTTTGGCGTTTCTGTTCCCTTCTTGTGAAACTTGCTTCTCCCTCACCCTTATTGGATTACCCTACTGATGGGATTTCCATTGGTCCTTTATGCTTTGCTTTCTTTTGATATGTCTCAATCTCGTCATGCCATACAACTAGGAAGCTGGTAGTTAGCCTTGACATCCTTCTTTTGAATTGACATTGAAACGTCTTATCGACAGATTTCAAGAGAATGAAATGCAATGACCTCGAAGATTCTGAGGATAGAAAGACTCTGAAAACGAATGAATCATAATGAAGAGAAAAAGGATAAGACTTATCTGGGTGGAACCGCTGGTACCATTGATCATGTCATGCATTTTGGATTAACCAGCCTAGTCTGTCCAACCAATCAACTATCAATTGCCACATTTGCTGTTTCATACTTTCACAACCGACTTTCACCAAAACCCAAACCTCGCTTGTTTTGCCATGTTTCAAACACTTTTCAACCACATACTTCTTTCATTTGTCCAATCTGAAAACTCATTTTCGCCTTACGGTGCCCGTGAGGGTTTTCACCAATAAGACTCTCATTATCAATATCTCTCAAGCTCACTTCGCCTTACGGTGCCCGTGAGGGTTTTCACCAATAAGACTCTCTCATTTTTTTTGGCACTAGAGTGTTGTACACAACATGACTCATCTTACCTGCTTGTACTGGCATTTCTTAAAATTGATCAGAAGGTCTCTCTTTGGACCGTAATGTGGCTTTTGGATGGGTTTAGAAAAAAGGGTGTAAAGGCTCAAAATGATTGACACGTAGGTTCAAAAATTACAACTTTCGGAATCATATCTCTCGCAACAACCATAACTTCTTCCCCAGTTTCATTCTTGGGGATTCTTGGACTTTTCTTTTGTTGTGACTGAACCTCAGTGAGGCTGCCTACGTACCCTTTTAGGATCAAGTCAAACGTAGTTCAGGTCATAAAATTGATTCATTGTTGCGATGTTTCTTTTCTTCCATTCTTCTTTTCTTTTTCTTTCTTTTTCTTTTCTTCTTTTTCTTTTTCTTTTCCTTTTTTTTCCTATTTTCCTTTTTCTATTCTTTTCTTGTTTCCCCACTTAATTTCCTGCTCGGATTCTTGAATTTTGTTGTTGATTTCGAAAGAGGGATACGAACGAAAATATAATAAGGCTCAAAGGGATAACAACGAATAAAGTGTTTGGATAGCAGAACAAAATGCCTTCATCATTTCAATCTCAAAACATGTCAAGTATAATTAGGTACATAACGATAAAGAAATCATACATAATATCTTTTGACTGCATTAGAATTGATAGCCATTTCTACACATTTAGATACAATGCACCATTGGACAATACTCCTGTTACAACAAATGGCCCTTTCCAGTTAGGAGCGAAATTTCCCTTTGCTTCAGCCCAGTGAGGTAAGATATGCCTCAATACCAATTTCCCTACTTCAAATTTCCGCGGACACACTTTCATGTTATAAGCTCTTGCCATTCTCTGTTGGTACAGCTGTCTATGACATACTGCTGCTAATCTCTTTTCATCAATCAAACTCAATTGTTCTAAACGGGCTTTGACCTATCCATCATCATCAATTTCCGCCTCAACAATAATCCGAAGGGAGGGTATTTCAACTTCTGCAGGTATTACTGCCTCCGTACGGTACACCAATGAATAAGGAGTTGCCCCTACTGAAGTGCGAACAATAGTGTGATATCCTAACAGAGCAAAGGTAATTTCTCATGCCACTGCCTGGATCCTTCCACCATTTTCCGAAGTGTTTTCTTGATGTTCTTATTAGCTGCCTCAACTGCTCCATTCGCCTTAGGACGATATGGGGTAGAATTGCGGTGTGTGATCTTAAACTTCTGACATGTTTCCGCCATCAAATGACTTTGAGATTGGCACCGTTATTTGTGATAATCACCTTCGGAATTCCGAACCGACAAATGATGTTTGAATGCACAAAATCGACCACCGCCTTTTTGGTCACTGATTTGAAAGTTTTCGCTTCAACCCACTTAGTGAAGTAATCAATGGCTACTAGAATAAACATGTGCCCATTAGATGCTGCTGGCTCGATCGGCCCAATGACATCCATCCCCCAAGCAACGAAGGGCCATGGTGTCGATATTGTATGCAACTCAGATGGTGGAGAATGGATCCAATCTCCATGTACTTGGCATTGATGACACTTGCGCACAAAACTGATACAATCTCGTTCCATAGTAAGCCAATAATAACCTACTCGGAGAATCTTCTTTTCCAACACATACCCACTCATATGAGGTCCAAAACCTCCCGCGTGTACCACGGTCATGATAATTGTAGCTTGTTTAGAATCCATGCACCTCAATAAACCAAGATCTGGAGTTCTTTTGTACAAAACTCCCCCACTGAAGAAAAATATGCTTGCCAAACGTCTAATAGCTCTCTTTTGGTCCCCGTGGCTTGTGCCGGATATACTTCCATTCTTAGGTATTCTTTAATATCATGAAACCATGGTTCACCATCAAGCTCTTCTTCCACCCTATTACAATAGGCATGCTGATCTCGGACCTAAATCTGCAATGGGTCCACATAAGCCTTATCTGGATGATGCAACATTGACGCCAAAGTGGCCAAAGTGTCAGCAACTTCATTATGAATCCTTGGAATGTGCTTGAAATCTATTGATTGAAACCGCTGACAAAGTTCATGCAAACATTGCCGGTACAGTATGAGTTTTAAGTCTCGTGTCTCCCATTCTCCTTGAATTTGGTGCACCAAAAGATCCGAGTCGCCCATGACCAAGATCTCTTGTACACCCATGTCTATAGCCATCCTTAATCCCATGATACATGCCTCGTATTCAGACATATTATTGGTACAGTAGAAGCGAAGTTGAGCTGTAACAGGGTAGTGTTGCCCTGTCTCAGAAATAAGTACTGCTCCTATCCTAATGCCTTTGTTATTGGAAGCTCCATCAAAGAACAACTTCCACCCAGGTTTTTCATCTTGTTCCAATTCCTCGATATGCATTGTCTCCTCATCAGGAAAGTATGTTTTTAAAGGTTCATATTCATTATCAACTGGATTCTCCGCTAGGTGATCAGCCACTGCTTGTGCTTTTATCGCAGTACGGGTCACGTATATAATATCAAATTCTATAAGCAGGATTTGCCACTTTGCGAGCCTCCCTGTGGGCATGGGCTTCTGAAAAATGTATTTCAATGGATCCAACCGCGAGATGAGATAAGTGGTATATGCTGATAAGTAATGTTTCAATTTCTGCGCAACCCAGGTCAATGCACAACACGTCCTCTCAAGCTGAGTGTATTTTACCTCGTAAGATGTGAACTTCTTGCTGAGGAAATAAATTTCCTGCTCTTTATTTCCCGTAACATCATGTTGCCCCGGTACACAGCCAAAAGAATTATCCAACACTGTTAGATAAAGGATCAAGTGTCTTCCCGGCTCTGGTGGAACCAATACAGGTGGAGTGGCCAAATAATTCTTAATTTTGTCAAATGCTATCTGACATTCATCCGTCCAATTGACCGCAACATCTTTCTTTAGCAGCTTAAAGATAGGCTTGCAAGTTATTGTAAGCTGAGCAATGAACCTGCTGATATAATTCAACCTGCCGAGCAAAAACATCACTTCTTTCTTGCTCTTTGTCAGTGGTAACTCCTTAATGGCTTTCATTTTGGACGGGTCTAATTCAATACCTCATCGACTTACCACAAACCCCAACAATTTCCCTGACGGAACTCTAAATGCACACTTTGCTGGATTAAGTTTGAGATTGTACCTGCGAAGCCTCTAGAAAAACTTCCTCATGTCTTTAACATGATCACACTGATTTCTTGACTTTATAATCACATCATCCACATAAACTTCAATTTCCCGATGCATCATATCATGGAACATTGTGTTCATCTCCCTCATGTATGTTTCCCCTGCGTTCTTCAACCCAAACGGCATAACCCTATAACAGTAAGTTCCCCAAGGCGTATTAAATTCTGTCTTTTTCGCGTCTTCCTCATCCATCAAAATCTGGTGATAGCCCGTGTAACAATCCACAAAAGAACCAATCTCATGTTTGGCATAATTTTTAATCAATATATGGATGTTTGGCAGTGGGAAGTTGTCTTTCAGACTCGCCTTATTAAGATCACGATAGTCAACACACACTCTGGTCTTTCCATCTTTCTTTGGCACAGGAACAACATTTGTTAACCAGGTGGGATATCGGGTAACCTGTATGACCTTCTCCTCAAACTGCTTGTTGACTTCTTCTTTGATTCTCACACTGATATCTGTCTTAGATTTCCTCAACTTCTGCTTGACAGGAGGGCATTCTGAATAAGTGGACAATTTGTGGACCACCAGATCGGTACTTAAACCCGACATATCATCGTATGACCATGCAAAAATATCTTTATATTCGAAAAACAACTTGATTATCTCTTCCCTGAGCGGGGCTTCCAAATGGACACTTATTTTTGTTTCCCGAACATTTTCCTGATCCCCTAAATTGATTGCCTCGGTGTCATTCAAGTTAGATTTGGGTTTTTCATCAAATTGACTTAACTCTTTACTGATTTCTTCCAAGACTTCCTCATCATCATATTCCACCTCATCATCACACTCAATTTCTTGTATTACTATTTCATATTGGTTATCAAGACTAGGCCGGGAACTCCTCATGCATGACACATCATTGAAACCAGCATAAAAGGGACTGTACATGAGAGAAAAAGGAAGAAAAAATAAAGGCTATCATGAATGAAGAGAGAACGAAATTGCATTTCATTAAAATTGTAAAATAAAAAGGTTTAACTCATCCAAATAGACGGAACATAGAAATCTAAATTACAACCTTGGAAATAATCCAGATTTAATACTTAAAAGAAAATCAAAAACTAACTACCACGACTCCTTCCGAGTTGGAAGAGGAGTAGCTTCCCAGTTATTAAGCTTGGCCTGACACCTCACGAATTGCACATCAATTTTACTCGGACCTTCGCCTGCTTCCATCATATTCACTTCATCGAACAACCTTTCGAACATTTCGATCATCTCTTTGTTGGGTTCTATCACCATATAATTGGGCATTGCTGTTGCTGGGCGCCTTTTAGTACCAGACCGGACAAAAGAACGGGAAAGGCGAGGGATAGGTTTTGGAAGGGTCCACACTCTCTTCTTCATCTTTTTGGCTCTCCTTATGTCGGCAGCCGTGGGCTTGAAAACTAACCCGAAAGTGTCCAGATTTCCAGAAAGAGACACTGGCTGTATGATCCCCTGTAGTGAAGCTCCCAAACCTTTTCCGGGTAAAAATCCATTCCTTATCATCTCCGTTGCCACCATGACAGATGCGACAGCTACCTTGGGCATAGGAACACTCTCCCCTTCTGGTATTTTAGCAACTGGTACTGTGTGCAGGACTTGGTACACCCACGGGCCTTTATCATCTTCAACTTTCTCGAAGGGTGTAATAGAATTACAAGAATTGTTCTCCCCATGGACCACAATCTCTTGCCGATCCCATTAAAATTTGACCATTTGATGCAAAGTAGACGTCACTGCCTTTGCAGCATGAATCCAGGGCCGTCCCAATAAAAGATTGTAGGAAACAGCAACATCAAGCACTTGGAACTCCATAGTGAATTCCACAGGTCCTATTATTAGCTCAAACACAATATCTCCCATTGTATCTTTCCCTCCGCCATCAAATCCCTGTACACAGATACTATTCTTATGAATTCTTTCATTGTCAACCTTCAACTTGTCTAGAGTAGAGAGAGGGCAAATGTTGGCACCAGACCCATTATCAATTAACACCCGAGTCACCACGAAATCTTCGCACTTCACTGTGAGGTAAAGGGCTCTATTATGTTCAGTTCCTTCCAACGACAACTCATCATCGGAGAATGTTACCCTATTAACCTCAAAAAATTTGTTTGCAATCTTCTCAAGATGATTCACTGTAATTTTGTCTGGCACATGTGCTTCATTTAGAATCTTCATCAGCGCCCGGCGATGTTCATCCGAATGGATCAATAAAGACAATAACGAGATTTGCGCCGGGGTTTTTCTTAATTGTTCCACAATTGAGTAGTCTTGTGCTTTCATCCTTTTCGAAAACTCTTCAGCTTCCTCCTCAATAACAGCTCTTTTCACTGGTGCCGGATTGTCTCTAACTGCTTTAACTTTCCTCAATTCTTCAGGGGCAAAGCACCTCCGTGATCTAGTCAATCCATGCGTTTCACATACTTCTTCTTTAACTTCTTTTCCTCTGTACATAACACTCACCCGGTCGTAATTCCACGAAACAGCCTTTTCACTAACCACAGGCAATTGAATTGTCGGTTTGATGATAACCGGTTCTGCACGGGCGCCCTTTACAACCAACACAGGCTTAACAACTGCTCCTGGTATTGTCACTTTAACAGGTTCTGGTTTCACTATCATCACTGGTTCATTGATTGTCTATTCCACTACGACCAATGCCTTTCCATCAATTAATTTCTCATTTGCTTTATTCTCACTTGCCTTAATCATCATCACAGCTTGCGACGACTTCTTGTATTCTCCCTTCTGCACTAACTCAATCATGTGAGTCTCATGATGAGTTGGTAATGGATTCTGCGTGATATTGGGAGTTTCTAAAGCTTGTACTTCAATTCTCCTTGTATCAATAAGTTCCTGAATGGCAGTTTTCAGATGCCAACATTTCTCTGTATCATGTCCTGGCGCTCCTGAGCAATATTCACAATTGACTGAATGGTCCAAGTTCCTCGGGGGAGGGTTTGGTATTTTTGGTTCAATGGGGTTTAACATTCCAAGCTGCCTCAACCTGTGGAATAGGCTGGTATAAGATTCTCCTAGCGAAGTGAAATTTTTCTTCTTTTGCAGTCTGTCATTCTTAGCAGCAAGGTTTGGTCGGAAACGGGTTCCACCGTGATTTTTGTAGGTTCTGGGAGGTGGGTATGCATTTTGGGTATGATAGGTATTTTGGGGAATGGGTGCATGCCAGGGTGCCTGAGGTTGATGATAAGTTTGGGCGTGGTCAAATGAGAAGTGAGGAACGAGGGGTGGATAGTAGTGTTGTGGTGGGCCATATGGTGTATGTGGGTAGGGTTGGTGATGTGGACGGGGTTGGTGATAATATGGTGAAGGACCCTTGGACCATGCCCTCAACTCCACCACTGCAACTTCTTCCTTCTTTTTCTTACCCAATACCCCTCGAGTGCCAGTCTGGATGGCTTGGGTAGTCGCTTTTATTGCGGAGTAACTAATAATCTTGTTGGACTTCAAACCCTCTTCTATCATGCGTCCCATCTTTACAACTTCATTGAATGTTTTCCCCACCGTTGACACTAGATGCCCATAATAAGTGGACTCCAAAGCCGGTAGAAAATAATCCACCATCTCACCCTCTTTCACGGGGGATCGACCCTTGCGGCTTGTTCCCTCCATCGAAATCCATATTCTCTAAAACTTTCTCTAGGTTTATTTTCAATCTTGGTCAAAGAGAGACGATCAGGGACAATCTCCAAATTATAATAAAAGTGGTTTGCAAATGCTTGGGCTAAGTCATCCCATGTGTACCATCGAGTATGATCTTGCCTTGTATACTATTCTAAAGCCGATCCACTGAGACTTTGGCTGAAATACGCCATTAACAATTCATCTTTTCCTCCGGCACCTCTCATCTTACTACAAAATCCTCTCAAATGAGCTACAGGATCGCCATGTCCATCATAAAGATCAAACTTCGGTAATTTGAAACACGCAGGCAGTTGGACTTCTGGAAACAAACACAGGTCCTTATAAGCAACACTCACTTCCCCTCCTAGACCTTGCATGTTTCGGAATGATTGTTCCAAACTTTTTACCTTGCGTATCATTTCCTCCTGTTTGGGGTTCTTAGGAGTCTTTTCTTCTTCAGCTGATATATCAATAAGAGGAGTATAAGAGTATGGCTCATGAGGTTTGAAAGTAGGCTCGGGCGGATAATAGTGGTTTTCCTGAGCGTGGAACAAGGGTTCACTTGAAGATTTGTGTAACATGGCAGGTGGAGGAGGCACGTACACAGAAGCAACTGCTGGTGGAGGACACGGAGTCTACTTTGGTGGTGGAGGTGGTGGCGTTTGAGAAGTGGTTGCATAGTATGGCTGGTAAGTAGGATAGGTCGGGGAAGAGTTCACGGTGGGAGGATCTTGTGATTTAGCTGGCGGTGGGACATAGGCAGGATTGGCAGGATAAACTGGCAGGGGATGTCCTTTTGCCCAGGCCTGGTACATCTCGGCCATTTATTGTTTAAGTTTGTATATTTCCTCTTTCATAGCATTGACATCCACTATTTCTTACTCCCTGGCCGGGCCAACAATAGTTGCTTCGATCTCTTGGCTAACCATTTTCGACATATCTTTGGAACGGGTATTATATGGATGATTTTCCAGAATGCCAGCTAGCTAAAACACATGTCTAGAATCATCAACAACAACAACATTATTAATGGTTAGGGCATTAACAGACAAAGGACCACATATTTGAAGCATGGATGCACCTAGGCAATTATCGGTTTCTAATATGAATTTGCTCGGTCACATGCGTCATCCCGACTTTATTTATTCTCAACTATAACCTTTCTTTTATTCTTTCCTTTTCTTTGCTTTCTCCTGGCTCTTTTATTGCGGATCTTCCTTCTCGTTTTTTTCTTTTCTTTCTTTTGCTTCCCGTTTTTTTATTTTGTTTTTCATATTGCTATGATCGGGTCCTATGAAAATTGCCTATGTATCGTGATCTTGCCTAAACCAGATAAATGCAAAAATAACAACTACAAATTTTTTTTGGAATTTTTAATTTTATTAATAGCAAACACATCCATTACAACGACATACTCTAAATGATAAACAAGACTACAGACTTCTTAATAATGAAATGCAGACTGACTAAAAATGAAAATACAGACTCAAGTAA